>JAWZYT010004577.1:0-69692 GCA_034508575.1 Petrolisthes manimaculis
AAGGAAGGAAGGAAGGAAGGAAGTGGAGTGAAGGAAGGAAGGAAGTGGAGTGAAGGAAGGAAGGAAGTGAAGGAAGGAAGTGGAGTGAAAGAAGGACGGAAGTGGAGTGAAGGAAGGAATTGGAGTGAAGGAAGGAAGTGGAGTGAAGGAAGGAAGTGGAGTGAAGTAAGGAAGGAAGTGGAGTGAAGAAAGGAAGTTAAGGAAGGAAGTGAAGGAAGGAAGTGAAGGAAGAAAGTGAAGAAAGGAAGGAAGGAAGTGGAGTGAAGGAAGGAAGGAAGTGGAGTGAAGAAAGGAAGAAAGTGGAGTGAAGGAAGGAAGTGGAGTGAAGGAAGGAAGTGAGTGAAGGAAGGAAGTGAAGTGGAGTGAATAAAGGAAGGAAGTGGAGTGAAGGAAGGAAGTGGAGTGAAAGAAGGAAGGAAGTGGAGTGAAGGGAAGGAAGTGGAGTGAAGGAAGTGGAGTGAAGGAAGGAAGTGAAGTGAAGAAAGGAAGGAAGTGGAAGGAAGGAAGTTGAGTGAAAGAAGGAAGTGGAGTGAAGGAAGGAAGGAAGTGGAGTGAAGGAAGGAAGGAAGTGGAGTGAAGGAAGGAAGGAAATAAGTGGAGTGAAGGAAGGAAGTGGAGTGAAGGGAAGGAAGTGGAGTAAAGGAAGGAAGGAAGTGGAGTGAATGAATTGGAATGAAGGAAGGAAGTGGAGTGAAGGAAGGAAGTGGAGTGAAGGAAGGAAGTGAAGTGAAGGAAGGGAGTGAAGGAAGGAAGTGAAGTGAAGGAAGGAAGGAAGTGGAGTGAAGGCAAGGAAGTGGAGTGAAGGAAGGAAGGAAGTGGAGTGAAGGAATGAAGTGAAGGAAGGAAGTGAAGTGAAGGAAGAAAGGAAGTGGAGTGAAGGCAAGGAAGTGTAGTGAAGGAAGGAAGTGGAGTGAAAGAAGGAAGTGAGTGAAGGAAGGAAGTGAAGTGAAGGAAGGAAGGAAGTGGAGTGAAGGCAGGGAAGTGAATGGAAGGAAGGAAGGAAGTGGAGTGAAGGAATGAAGTGAAGGAAGGAAGTGGAGTGAAGGAATGAAGTGAAGGAAGGAAGTGGAGTGAAGGGAAGGAAGTGGAATGAAGGGAATGAAGTGGCGTGAAGGAAGAGGAGTGAAGGAAGGAAGTGGTGTGAAGGAAGGAAGGAAGGAAGGAAGTGGAGTGAAGGAAGGAAGTGGAGTGAAGGAAGGAAGTGGAGTGAAGGAAGGAAGGAAGTGGAGTGAAGGAAGGAAGTGGAGTGAAGGAAGTGGAGTGAAGGCAAGGAAGTGGAGTGAAGGAAGGAAGGAAGTGGAATGAAGGAATGAAGTGAAGGAAGGAAGTGGAGTGAAGGGAAGGAAGTGGAGTGAAGGAAGTGGAGTGAAGGAAGGAAGTGGTCTGAAGGAAGGAAGTGAATGGAGGGAAGGAAGTGAATGGAGGGAAGGAAGTGAATGGAGGGAAGGAAGTGGAGTGAAGGAAGGAAGGAAGTGGAGTGAAGGAAGGAAGGAAGTGGAGTAAAGCAAGTGGAGTGAAGGCAAGGAAGTGGAGTGAAGGAAGGAAGTGGAGTGATGGAAGGAAGTGGAGTTAGGGAGGGAAGGAAGGAAGGAAGGAAGGAAGGAAGGAAGTGAAGGAAGTAAAGTGAAGGAAATGGAGTGAAGGAAGGAAGAAAGGGGAGTAAAGGAAGAAAGTGGAGTAAAGGAAGGAAGGAAGTGGAGTGAAGGAAGGAAGGAAGTGGAGTGAAGGAAGGAAAAAAGTGGAGCGAAGGAAGGAAGTGGAGTGAAGGAAGGAAGGAAGTGGAGTGAAGGAAGGAAGGAAGTGGAGTGAAGGCAAGGAAGTGGAGTGAAGGAAGGAAGTGGAGTGAAGGAAGGAAGGAAGTGAAGTGAAGGGCGGAAGGAAGTGGAGTGAAGGAAGGAAGGAAGTGGAGTGAAGGCAAGGAAGTGGAGTGAAGGAAGGAAGGAAGTGGAGTGAAGGAATGAAGTGGAGTGAAGGGAAGGAAGTGGAATGAAGGGAAGGAAGTGGCGTGAAGGAAGAGGAGTGAAGGAAGGAAGTGGTGTGAAGGAAGGAAGGGGAGTGAAGGAAGGAAGTGGAGTGAAGGAAGGAAGGAAGGAAATAAAGTGAAGGAAGGAAGTAAAGTGAAGGAAGGAAGTGGAGTGAAGGAAGGAAGTGGAGTGAAGGAAGTGGAGTGAAGGAATGAAGTGAAGGAAGGAAGTGGAGTGAAGGGAAGGAAGTGGAGTGAAGAGAAGGAAGTGGAGTGAAAAAAGTGGAGTGAAGGAAGGAAGTGGTGTGAAGGAAGGAAGTGAATGGAAGGAAGGAAGTGGAGTGAAGGAAGGAAGGAAGTGGAATGAAGGAATGAAGGAAGTGGAGTAAAGCAAGTGGAGTGAAGGCAAGGAAGTGGAGTGAAGGAAGGAAGTGGAGTGAAGGAAGGAAGTGGAGTGAGGGAAGGAAGGAAGGAAGGAAGGAAGGAAGTGAATGAAGTAAAGTGAAGGAAGTGGAGTGAAGGAAGGAAAAAAGGGGAGTAAAGGAAGAAAGTGGAGTAAAGGAAGGAAGGAAGTGGAGTGAAGGAAGGAAGGAAGTGGAGTGAAGGAAGGAAAAAAGTGGAGCGAAGAAAGGAAGTGGAGTGAAGGAAGGAAGGAAGTGGAGTGAAGGAAGGAAGGAAGTGGAGTGAAGGCAAGGAAGTGGAGTGAAGGAAGGAAGGAAGTGAAGGAAGGAAGTCGAGTGAAGGAAGGAAGGAAGTGGAGTGAAGGCAAGGAAGTGGAGTGAAAGAAGGAAGGAAGGAAGTGGAAAGAAGGAAGGAAGGAAGATGAGTGAAGGAAGGAAGAATGGAAGTGGAGTGAAGGAAGGAAGTGGAGTAAAGGAAGGAAGTGGAGTGAAGGAAGGAAGGAAGGAAGTGGAGTGAAGGAAGGAAGTGGAGTGAAGGAAGGAAGGAAGTGGAGTGAAGGATGGAAGGAAGTGGAGTGAAGGAAGGAAGGAAGTGGAGTGAAGGAAGGAAGGAAGTGGAGTGAAGGAAAGAAGGAAGTGGAGTGAAGGAAAGAAGGAAGTGGAGTGAAGGAAGGAAGGAAGTAAAGGAAGGAAGTGGAGAGAAGGAAGGAATGAAGTGGAGTGAAGGAAGGAAGGAAGTGGAGTGAAAGAAGGAATGAAGTGGAGTGAAGGAAGGAAGGAAGGAAGGAAGGGAGTGGAGTGAAGGGAAGGAAGTGGAGTGAAGGGAAGGAAGTGGAGTGAAGGAATTGGAGTGAAGGGAAGGAAGGAAGGAAGTGGAGTGAAGGAAGGAAGTGGAGTGAAGGAAGGAAGGAAGTGCAGTGAAGAGAAGGAAGGAAGTGGAGTGAAGGAAGGAAGGAAGTGGAGTGAAGGAAGGAAGTGGAGTGAAAGAAGGATGTGGAATTAAGGAAGGAAGTGGAGTGAAGGAAGGAAGGAAGTGGAGTGAAGGAAGGAAGTGGAGTGAAGGGAAGGAAGGAAGTGGAGTGAAGGAAGGAAGTGGAGTTAAGGAAGGAAGTGGAGTGAAGGAAGGAAGGAAGTGGAGTGAAGGAAGGAAGGAAGTGGAGTGAAGGAAGGAAGTGGAGTGAAGGAAGGAAGTGGAGTGAAGGAAGGAAGTGGAGTGAAGGAAGGAAGTGGAGTGAAGGGAAGGAAGGAAGTGGAGTGAAGGGAAGAAAGGAAGTGGAGTGAAGGAAGGAAGTGGAGTGAAGGAAGGAAGGAAGTGGAGTTAAGGAAGGAAGTGGAGTGAAGGAAGGAAGTGGAGTGAAGGAAGGAAGGAAGTGGAGTGAAGGAAGGAAGTGGAGTGAAGGGAAGGAAGGAAGTGGAGTGAAGGGAAGGAAGGAAGTGGAGTGAAAGAAGGAATGAAGTGGAGTGAAGGAAGGAAGGAAGGAAGGGAGTGGAGTGAAGGGAAGGAAGTGGAGTGAAGGGAAGGCAGAAAGAAAGGAAGTGGAGTGAAGGAAGGAAGGAAGAAAGGAAGTGGAGTGAAGGAAGGAAGGAAGTGGAGTGAAGGAAGTGTAGTGAAGGCAAGGAAGTGGAGTGAAGGAAGAAATTGGAGTGAAGGAAGGAAATGGAGTGAAAGAAGGAAGTGGATTGAAGGAAGGAAGTGGATTGAAGGCAAGGAAGTGGAGTGAATGAAGGAAGGAAGGAAGTGGAGAGAAGGAAGGAAGAAAGTGGAGTAAAGGAAGGAAGGAAGTGAAGGAAGGAAGTGGAGTGAAGGGAAGGAAGTGGAGTGAAAGAAGGAAGGAAGTAAGTGAAGTGGAGTGAAGGAAGGAAGTGGAGTGAAGGAAGGAAGTGAATGGAATTAAGGAAGGAAGTGGAGTGAAGGAAGGAAGTGGAGTGAAGGAAGGAAGTGGAGTGAAGGAAGGAAGGTAGTGGAGTGAAGGAAGGAAGTGGAGTGAAGGAAGGAAGTGGAGTGAAGGAAGGAAGTGGAGTGAAGGGAAGGAAGGAAGTGGAGTGAAGGGAAGGAAGGAAGTGGAGTGAGGGAAGGAAGTGGAGTGAAGGAAGGAAGGAAGTGGAGTTAAGGAAGGAAGTGGAGTGAAGGAAGGAAGTGGAGTGAAAGAAGGAAGTGGAGTGAAAGAAGGAAGTGGAGTGAAGGAAGAAAGTGGAGTGAAGGAAGGGAGTAAAGGAAGGAAGGAAGTGAAGGAAGGAAATGGAGTGAAGGAAGGAAGGAAGTGGAGTGAAGGAAGGAAGGAAGTGTAGTGAAGTAAGGAAGTGGAGTGAAGGAAGGAAGTGGAGTGAAGGAAGGAGTTGTAGTGAAGGAAGGAAGGAAGTGGAGTGAAGGAAGTGGAGTGAAGGAAGTGGAGCGAAGGAAAGAAGGAAGTGAAGTGAAGGAAGGAAGAAGGAAGGAAGTGGAGAGAAGGAAGGAAGGAAGTGAAGGAAGTGGAGTGAAGGAAGGAAGGAAGTGGAGTGAAGGAAAGAAGTGAAATGGAGTGAAGGAAGGAAGTCGAGTGAAGGATGGAAGTGTAGTAAGGGAAGGAAGTGGAGTAAAGGAAGGAAGTGGAGTGAAGGAAGGAAGGAAGGAAGTGGAGTGAAGGAAGGAAGCGGAGTGAAGGAAGGAAGGAAGTGGAGTGAAGGAAGGAAGGAAGTGGAGTGAAGGGAAGGAAGGATGTGGAGTGAAGGAAGGAAGTGGAGTGAAGGAAGGAAGTGGAGTGAAGGAAGGAAGGAAGGAAGGAAGTGGAGTGAATTAAGGAAGTGAAGTGAAGTGGAGTAAAGGAAGGAAGTGGAGTGAAGGAAGGAAGTAGAGTGAGGGGAAGGAAGTAGAGTGAGGGGAAGGAAGTGGAGTGAAGGAAGCAAGTGAAGTGAAGGAAGGAAGTGGAGTGAAGGAAGGAAGTGGAGTGAAGGAAGGAAGGAAGTGGAGTGAAGGAAGGAAGGAAGTGGAGTGAAGAGAAGGAAGTAAAGTGAAGGAAGTGGAGTGAAGGGAAGGAAGGAAGGAAGGGGAGTGAAGGAAGAAAGTGGAGTGAAGGAAGGAAGGAAGTGAATAGAAGGAAGGAAGGAAGTGGAGTGAAAGAAGGAAGTGGAGTGAAGGAACGAAGGAAGTGGAGTGAATGAAGTGGAGTGAAGGCAAGGAAGTGGAGTGATGGAAGTGGAGTAAAGGAAGTGGAGTGAAGGCAAGGAAGTGGAGTGAAGGAAGGAAGGAAGTGGAGTGAAGGAAGGAAGGAAGTGGAGTGAAGGAAGGAAGGAAGTGGAGTAAGGGAAGGAAGGAAGGAAGGAAGTGGAGTGAAGGAAGGAAGGAAGTGGAGTGAAGGAAGGAAGGAAGGAAGTGGAGTGAAGGAAGAAAGAGGAGTGAAGGAAGGAAGTGGAGTGAAGGAAGTGGAATGAAGGAAGGAAGTGGAGTGAAAGAAGGAAGTGGAATGAAGGAAGGAAGAAAGTGGAGTAAAGGAAGGAAGGAAGTGAAGGAAGGAAGTGGAGTGAAGGCAAGGAAGTGGAGTAAAGGAAGGAAGTGGAGTGAAGGGAAGGAAGTGGAGTAAAGGAAGAAAGTGGAGTGAAGGAAGGAAGGAAGTGAAGGAAGGAAGGAAGTTGAGTGAAGGAAGTAGAGTGAAGGAAGGAAGTGGAGTGAAGGAAGGAAGGAAGTGGAGTGAAGGAAGGAATTGGAGTGAAGGAAAGAATTAGAGTGAAAGAAGGAAGGAAGTGTAGTGAAGGAAGGAAGGAAGGAAGGAAGTGAAGTGAAGGAAGGAAGGAAGTGGAGTGAAGGAAGGAAGGAAGTGGAGTGAAGGAAGGAAGGAAGGAAGTGGAGTGAAGGAAGGAAGGAAGTGGAATGAAGTAAAGAAGGAAGTGGAGTGAATGAAGGAAGGAAGGAAATGGAGTGAAGGAAGAAAGAGGAGTGAAGGAAGGAAGTGGAGTGAAGGAAGTGGAATGAAGGAAGGAAGTGGAGTGAAAGAAGAAGTGGAATGAAGGACGGAAGAAAGTGAAGTAAAGGAAGGAAGGAAGTGAAGGAAGGAAGTGGAGTGAAGAGAAGGAAGTGGAGTAATGGAAGGAAGTGGAGTGAAGGAAGGAAGGAAGGAAGTGAAGGAAGGAAGTGGAGTGAAGGAAGGAAGGAAGTGGAGTGAAGGAAGGAAGTGGAGTGAAGGAAGGAAAGAAGTGGAGTGAAGGAAGGAAGTGGAGTGAAGGAAGGAAGTGGAGTAAGGGAAGGAAGTGGAGTGAAGGAATGAAGTGGAGTAAGGGAAGGAAGTGGAGTGAAGGAAGGAAGAGGAGTGAAGGAAGGAAGTGGAGTGAAGGAAGGAAGGAAGTGGAGTGAAGGAAGGAAGGAATTGGAGTGAAGGAAGGATGGAAGTGGAGTGAAGGAAGGAAGGAAGTGGAGTGAAGGAAGGACGTGGAGTGAAGGAAGGAAAGAAGTGGAGTGAAGGAAGGAAGTGGAGTGAAGGAAGGAAGTGGAGTAAGGGAAGGAAGTGGAGTGAAGGAAGGAAGAGGAGTGATGGAAGGAAGTGGAGTGAAGGAAGGAAGGAAGTGGAGTGAAGGAAGGAAGGAATTAGAGTGAAGGAAGGAAGGAAGTGGAGTGAAGGAAGGAAGGAAGTGTAGTGAAGAAAGTAAGGAAGTGTAGTGAAGGAAGTAAGGAAATGAATGGAAGGAAGGAAGTGGAGTGAAGGAAGGAAGGAAGTGGAGTGAAGGAAGGAAGTGGAGTGAAGGAAGGAAGTGGAGTGAAGGAAGGAAGGAAGTGGAGTGAAGGAAGGAAGTGGAGTGAAGGAAGTAAGGAAGTGAAGGGAAGGAAGGAAGTGGAGTGAAGGAAGGAAGTGGAATGAAGGACGGAAGGAAGGAAGTGCATGGAAGGAAGGAAGTGGAGTGAAGGAAGGAAGGAAGTGGAGTGAAGGAAGGAAGTGAAGTGGAGTGAAGGAAGGAAGTGGAGTGAAGGAAGGAAGTGGAGTGAAGGAAGGAAGTGGAGTGGAAGAAGGAAGGAAGTGGAGTGAAGGAAGGAAGGAATTTGAGTGAAGGAAGGAAGTGGAGTGAAGGAAGAAAGGAAGGGAGTAAAGGAAGGAAGGAAATGAAGGAAGGAAATGAAGTGAAGAGAAGGAAGTGGAGTAATGGAAGGAAGTGGAGTGAAGGAAGGAAGGAAGGAAGTGAAGGAAGGAAGTGGAGTGAAGGAAGGAAGGAAGTGGAGTGAAGGAAGGAAGTGGAGTGAAGGAAGGAAGGAAGGGAGTAAAGGAAGGAAGGAAATGAAGGAAGGAAATGAAGTGAAGGAAGGAAGAAAGTGTAGTGAAGGCAAGGAAGTGGAGTGAAGGAAGGAAGGAAGTGGAGTGAAGGAAGGAAGGAAGTGGAGTGAAGGAAGGAAGGAAGTGGAGTGAAGGAAGGAAGGAAGTGGAGTGAAGGAAGGAAGGAAGTGGAGTGAAGGAAGGAAGTGGAGTGAAGGAAGGAATTGGAGTGAAGGAAGGAAGGAAGTGGAGTGAAGGAAGTGGAGCGAAGGAAAAAAGGAAGTGAAGTGAAGGAAGGAAGAAGGAAAGGAGTGGAGAGAAGGAAGGAAGGAAGTGAAGGAAGTGGAGTGAAGGAAGGAAGGAAGTGGAGTGAAGGAAAGAAGTGAAGTGGAGTGAAGGAAGGAAGTGGAGTGAAGGATGGAAGTGTAGTAAGGGAAGGAAGTGGAGTAAAGGAAGGAAGTGGAGTGAAGGAAGGAAGGAAGGAAGTGGAGTGAAGGAAGGAAGGAAGCGGAGTGAAGTAAGGAAGGAAGGAAGGAAGTGGAGTGAAGGAAGGAAGGAATTGGAGTGAAGGGAAGGAAGGAAGTGAAGGAAGGAAGTGGAGTGAAGGAAGGAAGTGGAGTGAATTAAGGAAGTGGAGTGAAGGGAAGGAAGTGGAGTGAAGGAAGGAAGTGAAGTGAAGGAAGGAAGTGGAGTGGAGGAAGGAAGTGGAGTGAAGGAAGGAAGGAAGTGGAGTGAAGGAAGGAAGTGGAGTGAATGAAGGAAGGAAGTGGAGTGAAGGAAGGAAGGAAGTGGAGTGAAGGAAGGAAGGAAGTGGAGTGAAGGAAGGAAGTGGAAGGAAGGAAGGGAGTAAATGAAGGAAGGAAGTGAAGGAAGGAAATGGAGTGAAGGAAGGAAGAAAGTGGAGTGAAGGAAGGAAGGAAGTGGAATGAAGGTAGGAATTGGAGTGAAGGAAGGAAGTGGAGTGAAGGTAGGAATTGGAGTGAAGGAAGGAAGGAAGTGGAGTGAAGGAAGGAAGGAAGTGGAGTGAAGAAAGTAAGTGGAGTGAAGGAAGGAAGTGGAGTGAAGGAAGGAAGTGGAGTGAAGGTAGGAATTGGAGTGAAGGAAGTGGAGTGAAGGAAGTGAAGGAAGGAAGTGGAGAGAAGTGAAGGAAGTGGAGTGAAGGAAGGAAGGAAGTGGAGTGAAGGAAAGAAGTGAAGTGGAGTGAAGGAAGGAAGTGGAGTGAAGGATGGAAGTGTAGTAAGGGAAGGAAGTGGAGTAAAGGAAGGAAGTGGAGTAAAGGAAGGAAGTGGAGTGAAGGAAGGAAGGAAGGAAGGAAGGAAGTGGAGTGAAGGAAGGAAGGAAGCGGAGTGAAGGAAGGAAGGAAGTGGAGTGAAGGGAAGGAAGGAAGTGAAGTGAAGGAAGTGGAGTGAAGGAAGGAAGGAAGGAAGTGGAGTAAATTAAGGAAGTGGAGTGAAGGGATGGAAGTGGAGTGAAGGAAGGAAGTGAAGTGAAGGAAGGAAGTGGAGTGAAGGAAGGAAGTGGAGTGAAGGGAAGGAAGTAGAGTGAAGGAAGTGGAGTGAAGGGAAGGAAGGAAGGAAGGGGAGTGAAAAAAGGAAGGAAGTGAATGGAAGGAAGGAAGGAAGTGGAGTGAAGGAAGGAAGGAAGTGGAGTGAAGGAAGTGGAGTGAAGGAAGTGGAGTGAAGGAAGGAAGTGGAGTGAAGGAAGGAAGTGGAGTGAAGGAAGGAAGTGGAGCGAAGGAAGGAAGTGGAGCGAAGGAAGGAAGGAAGTGGAGTGAAGGAAGGAAGTGGAGTGAAGGAAGGAAGGAAGTGGAGTGAAGGAAGGAAGGAAGTGGAGTGAAGGAAGGAAGGAAGTGGAGTGAAGGAAGGAAGGAAGTGGAGTGAAGGAAGGAAGTGGAGTGAAGGAAGGACGGAAGTGGAGTGAAGGAAGGAAGAAAGGAAGTGGAGTGAAGGAAGAAAGAGGAGTGAAGGAAGGAAGTGGAGTGAAGGAAGTGGAATGAAAGAAGGAAGTGGAGTGAAAGAAGGAAGTGGAGTGAAGGAAGGAAGGAAGTGGAGTGAAGGAAGGAAGGAAGTGGAGTGAAGGAAGGAAGGATGTGGAGTGAAGGAAGGAAGGATGTGGAGTGAAGGAAGGAAGGAAGTGGAGTGAAGGAAAGAAGGAAGTGGAGTGAAGGAAGGAAGGAAGTGGAGTGAAGGAAGGAAGTGGAGTGAAGGAAGGAAGGAAGTGGAGTGAAGGAAGGAAGGAAGGAAGTGGAGTGAAGGAAGGAAGGAAGAAAGTGGAGTGAAGGAAGGAAGGAAGTGGAGTGAAGGAAGGAAGGAAGTGGAGTGAAGGAAGCGGAGTGAAGGAAGAAAGAAAGTGGAGTAAAGTAAGGAAGGAAGTGAAGGAAGGAAGTGGAGTGAAGGGAAGGAAGTGGAGTGAAGGAAGTGGAGTGAAGGAAGGAAGGAAGAGGAGTGAAGGAAGTGAAGTGAAGGAAGGAAGTGGAGTGAAGGACGGAAGTGGAGTGAAGGGAAGGAAGGAAATGGAGTGAAGGAAGGAAGGAAGTGGAGTGAAGGAAGGAAGGGAGAAAGTGGGGTGAAGGAAGGAAGGAAGTGGAGTGAAGGAAGGAAGTGGAGTGAATGAAGGAAGGAAGTCGAGTGAAGGAAGGAAGTGGAGAGAAGGAAGGAAGTGGATTAAAGAAAGGAAGGAAGTGGATTAAAGAAAGGAAGGAAGTGGAGTGAACGAAGGAAGTGGAGTGAAGGAAGGAAGTGGAGTGAAGGAAGGAAGTGGAGTGAAGGAAGGAAGGAAGGAAGTGAAGTGAAGGAAGGAAGGAAGGAAGGGGAGTGAAGGAAGGAAGGAAGTGGAGTGAAGGAAGGAAGGAAGTGAAGGGAAGGAAGGAAGTGGTAGGAAGGAAGGAAAGAAGTGGAGTGAAGGAAGGAAGTGGAGTGAAGGAAGGAAGGAAGTGGAATGAAGGAAGGAAGTGGAATGAAGGAAGGAAGTGGAATGAAGGAAGGAAGTGGAGTGAAGGAAGGAAGGAAGTGGAGTGAAGGAAGGAAGTTGAGTGAAGGAAGGAAGGAAGTGGAGTGAAGGAAGGAAGTTAAGTGAAGGAAGGAAGGGAGTGAAGGAAGGAAGTGGAGTGAAGGAAGGAAGGAAGGAAGGAAGTGGAGTGAAAGAAGGAAGGTAGTGAAGGAAGGAAGGAAGAAAGTGGAGTGAAGGAAGGAAGGAAGTGAAGGGAAGGAAGGAAGTGGTAGGAAGGAAGGAAAGAAGTGGAGTGAAGGAAGTAAGTGGAGTGAAGGAAGTAAGTGGAGTGAAGGAAGGAAGTGGAGTGAAGGAAGTAAGTGGAGTGAAGGAAGGAAGTGGAGTGAAGGACGGAAGTGGATTGGAGGGAAGCAAGGAAGTGGAGTGAAGGAAAGAAGGAAGTGGAGTGAAGGAAGGAAGTGGATTGAAGGAAGGAAGTGGATTGAAAGAAGGAAGTGGAGTGGAGGAAGGAAGGAAGAAAGTGGAGTGAAGGGAAGGAAGAGAAGATAAGAGAAGTAAGAAAGTGGAATAAGAATATATGAAAAAAACGTAAGTGAAATAAAGAATAATTAGGGAAATGGATAATAATAATAATAAGGATAATAAGATAAAGCAAGGAAGAGGAAGAGTGAGAAGAATATTTGAAATAAAACTAGAATAATGATGAACGAAAGAAATGGATAGTAATAATGAAAGATAAGTAGGAAAGAAGAAGATAACGAGAGGAATAATAAAGAAACGTAACTATACAGAATAATAATAATAATAATAATAATCTATATATCTAAATGAAGAGACTCTATACCACCTACAACGCCAGGAATTCACACACGGAAAGTGGACGTACACGAGGGGGGACAGAGAACATTTTAGTCACAAAAATCACCCCACTATAATAATTACTTAATTTCACCTACTTTCTTTATCCCATCTATATAGAAAACCTAATTCTCAAGACACTACAGAAAACGAATGATTTGAGGAGTAACTCGGATAAATTTTCAGTGCTCTCGGCATACATACTGTACTTATATTATGGTCTAGTAATAATAATAGTAAAGGAAATAATGAATAACTTAATAGAATGTGAGAAGATGGAAAATGGGAAAAAGTATTAAAAGTGATGGGAAGAGAAGGAAATGATAAAGAAAGGGAAAATAAGGAGAAGTAAGGAACAGAAGTGAGTAAGATAAAGGAAGGGAATAGGAGAGGAGAAAGGAAGAGAAATTATAAAGGATAAAGGAAGGGAATAAAAGGAGAAGAGAAAGGATTAGAAGTAGAAATAATAAAGAAGGGGAAGAGAAGCAGAAAAGAAAGGAAACAGAAGTGATAAAGGAAGGGAATAGAAGGAAGATGAGAAAGGAATATAAGTGATAAAGGAAGGGAAGAGAGGAAGAGGAGAAACGAATAGAAGTAGAAATAAATAAAGAAGGGGAAGAAAAGGAGAAAAGAAAGGAATGGAGGAGAGCATAGACAGAGAAAGTGAATAGAAGGATGGAAGAGAAAGGAAGATAAATGATAAAGAAGGGGAAGAGAAGGAAAGAAGAAAGGAAACAGAAGTGATAAAGGAAGGGAATAGAAAAAGAAAAAATAAAGGAATATAGGAGAGAATAGATAAAGAAAGGGGATAGAAGGAGAGAAGAGAACGAAAGATAATGAGAAATTAAAAAAAAATAGGAGAAAGGAAGAGAAGTGAGAAATGATAACGGAAGGAAATAGAAGGATAAAGGAGAAAGAAATAGAAGAGAGAAAATATAATGAAAGAGGAGAGAAGAAAGGAAGTGAAGTGAAATGATAAAGATAGGGAATAGAAAGAAGAGGAGAAGAAAGGAACAGAAGTGAGAAAAATAGAGAAAGAGGAAGAGAAGGAAAGAAAAAAAGGAAGAAAAATGAGAAATAATAATGGAAGAGAATAAAAGAGAGGAGAGAAAGGAAAATAAATGATAAAGAAATAGGATAGAAGAAGAGGAAAGAAAGGAAGAGAAGTGAAATGATAAAAAGAGGGGAATAGAAGGAGAAAAGAGGAGAAATGAGAAAAGATAGAGAAATGGGAGAGAAGGATGGAAGAGAAGGAGAGAAGGATGGGAGAGAAGGAGAGAAGGATGGGAGAGAAGGAGAGAAGGATGGGAGAGAAGGAGAGAAGGATGGGAGAGAAGGAGAGAAGGATGGGAGAGAAGGAGAGAAGGATGGGAGAGAAGGAGAGAAGGATGGGAGAGAAGGAGAGAAGGATGGAAGAGAAGTAAGAAATGATAAAGAGAGGAGAGACGGAAAGAAGAGAATGAAAGAGAAATGATAAAGGAATGGGAGAGATGAGAGAGGAAGAGAAATGATAAAGAAAGAGGAGAGAAGGAAAGAATAAAAGGGAAATGATAAAGAAAGGAAATAGAAGGATAGATAAGAAAGGAATAGAGGAGAGAATAGATACTGAGAGAAGAAAGAAGGAGAGAGAAAGAAAGAGAAGTAGAAATGATAAAGGAAGGGAATAGAAGGAAGAGGAGAAGAAAGGAAAAGAAGTGATAAAGATAGAGAAAAGGAGAGAAGGATAGAAGAGAAAGAAGATAAATGAGAAATGATAAAGAAAGGGAATAGAAGGAGAGGAGAGAAAGGAATAGAGGAGAGAATAGATAAAGGAAAGGAAAAGAAGGAGAGAAGACAGGAAATAGAAGTGAGAAAAGATAAAGAAAGAGAATAGAAGGAGAGATAAGAAAAGAATAAGATAAAAGATAAAGAAAAAGAAGAGAAAGGAAGGAAAAAGATATAGAAGGGGAAGAGAAGGAGAGAAGAAAGGAATATAAGTGAGTAAGATAAAGGGAAGGAATAGAAGGAGAGAAGAAAGGAAATAGAGAAAAGATGAAGGAGAAGAGAAGGATAAAAGAGAAAAGAAGAGAATTGAGAATTGATAATGAAAGGGAATAAATGGAAGGAGAGGATAGAAAGAGAAATGATAAAGCAAGGGGATAGAAGGAGAGAAGAGAAAGGAATCGGAGAAAATAGATAAAGAAAGGGGATAGAAGGAGAGAAGAGAAGTTAAGAGAAGTGAGAAAAGATAGAAAAATGGAAGAGAAGGATAGAAGAGAAAGAAGAGAAATGATAAAGGAAGAGAATAGAAGGAGAGAAGATAGAGAGAGGAAGAGAAATAGAAATGATAAAGAAAGAGGAATAGAAGGAAGGAGAGAAAGGAAGATAAGTGAGAAAGATAAAGGAAGGGAACAGAAGGAGAGAAGATAAGAAACAGAGAACAGATAAAGGAAAAGAGAAGGAGAAAAGAAAAGTAAAGAAATGAGAATAGATAATAAAAGAGGAGATAAGGATAGAAGAGAAAGGAGAAATGATAAAGAAAGGGAAGAGAAGGAAAGAAGAAGAAAGGAATAGGTGAGAAAATTAGCGAAAGAGGATAGATAGAAGGAGACGAAAGGAACAGAGGAGAGAAAAGATAGAAAAGTGGGAGAGAAAGAGAGAAAAGAAAGAGATAAAGGAGAGAATAGATAAATAAGGGGATGAGAAGGAGAGAAAAGAAAGGAATAGAGGAGATAAAAAGAAGAAGGAAGAGATGGATAGAAGAGAAAAGAAGATAAATGAGAATAGATAATGAAAGAGAAAGAAGAGAAAGGAAGAGACATGATAAAGAAGGGAAATTGAAGGAGAGAAGAAAGGAATAGAAGTAAGATAAAGAAAGAGGAGAAAAGGAAAGAAGAGAAAGGAAGAGAAATGAGAAATAATAAAGGCATGGGAGAGAAGGAAATAAAAGAAAGGAAGAGAGGAGATAATAGACAGAGAAATGGAATAGATGGAGAGAAGAGAAGGGAAGAGAAGTGAGAAATAATAAAGGAATGGAATAGAAGGAGAGGAGAAACGAAGAGAAATGATAAATGAAGGGAAGAGAAGGAGAGAGAAAAGGAATATAAGTGAATTGATAAAGAAAGGGAATAGGAGAGAAGGAAGGAATAGAAGAGAGAAGAGATAAAGAAGGGAAAGAGAAGGAGAGAAGAAAGGAAGAGAAGTACAAACGATAAAGGAAGTGGAAGAGAAGGTGAAGGAGAAAGAAAGAGAAGTAGATATGATAAAGAAGGGAAGAGAAAGATAGGAAATAAAAGTGAGAAAAGATAATGAAAGGAAGAGAAGAGAAAAATGATAAAGAAGGGGAAGAGAAGGAGAGAAGAAAGGAAGAGAAGTGAAATGATAAAGGAAGGGAAGAGAAGGAGAGAAGAAAGGAATAGGTGAGAAAATTAGCGAAAGAGGATAGAAGGAGAGACGAAAGGAACAGAGGAGAAAAAAAGAGAGAAAGATGGAAGAGAAAGGAAGAGAAGTAAGACATGATAAAGAGAAAGGAGAGACGGAAAGAAGAGAATGGAAGATAAATGATAAAGAAGGGGAATAGAAGAAGAAAAGAAAAGAAAAGAGGAGAAAATAGATAAAGAAAGAGGAATAGAAGGATAGAAGAGAAAGGAAGAGAAATGAGAAAAGATAAAGAAGGAAAAGAGAAGGAGAGGAGAAGAAAGGAAGAAAGTAGAAATGATAAAGGAAGGGAAGAGAAGGATAGGAGAGATATGAAGATAATAGATAGAGAAAGGGGAAGAGGAGAGGAGAAGAAAGGAATAGAAGTGAGTAAGATAAAGAAAGGGGAATAGAAGGAAAAAAATATAAGACACAGAAGCGAGAAAAGATAAAGAAAGGGAAGAGAAGGAGAGGAGAGAAAGGAAGAGAAGTAGAAATGATAAAAAAGGGAAGAGAAGGAGAGAAGAAAGGAAGAGAAATACATGAAAAATGAAGAAGGTAGGGAATAGAAGGAGAGAGAAGTAGAAATGATAAAGGAAGGGGATAGGAGAGAAAGGAATAAAGGAGAGAAAATGTAAAGAGAGAGGATGGAAGGAGAAAGGAAAGGAACAGAGGAGAGAAAATATAAAAAAAAGGGGAGGAAAGAGAAAGGAAGAGAAGTGAAAAAAGATAATGAAAGAGGATGGATAGAAGAATAAGAGAGAAAGGAATAAAGGAGGGAAATTATTGAGAAAGGGAAGAAGGAGAGGAAAGAAAGGAATAGAGAATATAATAGATAGAAAGGGGAAGAGAATGAAAGAAGAAAAGGAGAGAATATATAGAAAAAGAGATAAAGAAAGGGAATAGAAGGAGAGACGAAAGGAATAGAGGAGATAAAGGATAAAGGAAAGGAGAGAAGGATAGAAGAGAAAGGAAAAGAAATGAGAATAGATAAAGGGAGGGAATTGAAGGAGAGAAGAGAAAAGAATAGAAGTGAGAATAGAAAATGAAAAAGGAGACAAGAGAAAGGAAGATAAATAAGAAATTATAAAGAATGGGAAGAGAAGGTGAGAAGAAAGGAATAGAAGTGAGATAATAAAGGAAGGTAATAAAAAGAAAAGGAGAAAGGAAGAGAAATGATAAAGAAGGGAATAGAAGGAGAGAAGAAATGAATAGAAGTGAATTGATAAAGGAAGGGGAATAGAAGGAGAGAAGAAAGGAAATAGAGAAAATATAATGATAGAGAATAGAAGTAGAGAAAAGAAGGGAATAGAGAGAATAGATAAAGAAAGGGGAGAGAAAGAAAGAGAAATAAGAAATGATAAAGGAAGGGAATTGAAGAGGAAAAGATAAGAAACAGAAGCAAGAAAAGATAAAGAAAGAGGATAGAAGAAGAGAGAAAGGAAGAGAAATGATAAAGAAAGGGAAGAGAAGGAGAGAGGATAGGAAATAGAAGTGAGAATAGATAATGAAAGAGGAGAGAAGAAAGGAAGATAAATGATAAAGGAAGGGGAGAGAAGGAGAGAAGATAAAGGGGAAGAGGAGAGAAAAGAAAGGAAGAGAAAGGAAGGGAATAGAAAGAGAGGAGAAAGGAAGAGAAGGAAAGAAGAGAATGGAAGAGAAAGGATAAAAAAGGGAATAGAAGGAGAGGAGAAATAAATAGAAGTGAGATGATAAACGAATGGAATAGAAGGAAGACGAGAAAAGAAGGATAATGATAAGGAAAGGGAAGAGAAAGAGAGAAGAGAAAGGAAGATAAATTAAAAAAACGATAAAGTAAGGGGATAGAAGGAGAGAAAAGAAAGTAAAAGAAGTAGAAATCATAAAGAAGGGGAAGAGAAGGAGAGAAGAAAGGAATAGAGGAGAGAATAGATAAAGAAAGAAGAGAGAAGGAAAGAAAAGAAAGGAAGAGAAGTATAAATGATAAAAGAAGGGAATAGAAGGAGAAGAAAGGAAGAGAAGTGAGAAAAGATAAAGAAAGAGGAGAGGAGAGAAAAGACGTGAGAAAGAGGAGAGAAGGAGAGAAGAAAGGAATAGAGAAGAGAATAGATAAAGAAAGGGAATGTAAGGAGAGGAGAAAGAAGGAATAGAAATGAGAAAAGATACAAAAAAAAAAGAGAATGAGAGAAGACAGGAAATAGAAGTGAGAATATAATATAATGAAAGAAGAAAGAAGAGAAATGATAAAGAAGGGAAAGAGAAGGAGAGAGAATAGGAAATAGAAGTGAGAAAAGATAATGAAAGAGGAGAGAAAAAGAAAGAGAAGTGAAATTATAAAGAAAGGAAGAGAAGGAGAGAAGAAAGGAAGACGAGTGAAATGATAAAGTAAGGGGATAGAAGGAGAGGAGAAGAATGAAAGAAAGAGAAGTTGAAGTGATAAAGGAAGGATATAGAAGGAGAGAAGAAAGGAAGAGAAGTGAGAAATGATATAGGAATGGGAGAGAAGGAGAGAAAAGAAAGGAATAAAGGAAATAATATAATATATAGAGAAGGGGAAAAGAAGGAGAAATGATAAAGTAGGAAAGAGAAGTAGAAATGATAAAGGAAGGGGATAGAAGGAGAGAAGACAGGAAATAGAGAAAAGAAAAAGGGGAAGAGGAAGATAGAAAAAAGGAATAGAAGTGAGAAGAATAATAATGAAAGAGGAAAAAAGAAAGAAGAGAAAGGGAGAGAACTGATAAAGGAAGGGAATAGAAGGAGAGAAGAAGAAAGGAATAGAAGTGAAATGAGATGTAGAAAGAGAAGGAAAGAAGTAAGAAATGATAAAGGAAGGGAATAAAAGGAGAGGAGAAAGGAAGAGAAATTATAAAGGGAGAGAAGATAAAGAAAGAGAAGTATAAATGATAAAGATAGGGAATAGAAGGAAGAGATTAAAGGAAGAGAAATGAGAAAATATACAAAAATGGGAGAGAATGAGAGAAAGGAAGAGAAATGATAAAGAAGGGGAAGAGAACGAGAAAAAGAAAGGAACAGAGAGAAAGGATAAAGAGAGAGAAAGAAGTAGAAATGAAAAAGGAAGGAAATAGAAGAAGAGAAGAATGAAAGAGAAATGATAAAGGAAGGGAATAGAAGGAAAGGAGAGAAAGGAAGAGAAGTAGAAATGATAAAGGAAGGGAATAGAAGGAGAGAAGAAAGGAAGAGAGATGATAAAGGAAGGGAATAGAAGGAAAAAGAGAAAGGAAGAGAAATGATAAAAAACGGGAAGAGAAGGAGAGAAAATAAAGGAAGAGAAGTGAGAAAAGATAGAGTAATGGGAGATAAGGATAAAAGAGAAAGGAAGAGAACTGATAAAGAAGGGGAATAGAAGGATAGTTGAGAAAGTAGGAGAAATGAGAAAGAAATGGAAGAGAATTAGAAAAGAGGAGAAAATAGATAAAGAAAGTGGAATAGAAGGATAGAAGAGAAAGATAAACAAAAGATAAAAAAGGGGGAGAGATGACAGAAGAGAAAGGAAGAGAATTGATAAAGGAAGGGAAGAAAAGGAGAAGAGAAAGGAATAGAAGTGAAATGATAAAGAATGAGAAGAGAAGGACAGAATATAGGAAATAGAAGTAGAAATGATAAAAGATGGGGATACAAGGAGAAAAGATAGGAAATAGAAGTAGAAATGATAAAGAAAGGGAAGAGAAGGAGAAAAGAAAAGAGAAAGGAGAGAATAGATAATGAAGGGGAAGAGAAGGAGAGAGAAGATAGGAAATATAATGTAAGAAAAGATAGAAGATGATAAAAGAAAGGAATAAGAGGAGATAAAAGATAAAGAAAGAGTAAGAAGAAAGACGGATAAAAGAAAGGAATGGGAAATGGGAGGGAGGAAAGAGAGAGTAGAGAGAGAGGAAAAAGAGAGTAGTGAGAGGGAAAAAGGAAAGAGTGAGTAGTGAGAGGGAGGAAAGAGAAGGTAGTGAGAGGGGAAATACATGCAGTGAGAAGGAAGGAAGGAAGGAAGGAAGGAAGGAAGAGTAATATACAATTGGAAGGAAGTACAGATGTAAGGAAAGAAGGGAGGAAGGAAGGAAGGAAGGAAGGAAGGAAGGAAGGAAGGAAGGAAGGAAGGAAGGAAGGAAGGAAGGAAGGAAGAAAGGAAGAAAGGAAGGAAGAAAGGAAGGAAGGAAGAAAGGAAGAAAGGAAGGAAGAAAGGAAGGAAGGAAGGAAGGAAGGAAAGAAGGAAGAGTAATGTACGGAAGGAAGGAAGGAAGGGAGGAAGGAAGAGTAATATACAATAGGAAGGAAGTAAGGAAGGAAGGAAGGAAGAGTAAATACAATAGGAAGGAAGGAAGGAAGGAATAGTAATATACAATAGGAAGGAAGTAAGGAAGGAATGAAGGCAGAGCAATGAACAGACGGAAGGAAGGAAAAGTAAATACAATAGGAAGGAAGGAAGAGTAATATACAATAGGAAGGAAGGAAGGAAGGAAGGAAGGAAGGAAGGAAGTACAGATGTAAGGAAAGAAGGGAGGAAGGAAGGAAGGAAGGAAGGAAGGAAGAGTAAATACAATAGGAAGGAAGGAAGAACGAACGAAGAGTAAATACAATAGGAAGGAAGGAAGGAAGGAAGGAAGAGTATTATACAATAGGAAGGACGGAAGGAAGGAAGGAAGGAAGGCAGAACAATGTACAATAGGCAGAAAGGAAGAATAATGTACAGAAAGAAGGAAGAAAGAAAGAAAGAAAGAAAGAAAGAAAGAAAGAAAGAGTAATGTACAGAATGAATGAATGAATGAAGGAAGAGTAATGAACAGAAGGAAGGAAGGAAGGAAGGAAGAGTAATGAACAGAAGGAAGGAAAGAAGGAATTAAGGAAGGCAGAAGAATGTACAATAGGCAGGAAGGAAGAGTAATGTACAGAAAGAAGAAAGAAAGAAAGAAAGAAAAAGTAATGTACAAAAGGAATGAATGAATGAATGAAGGAAGGAAGAGTAATGAACAGAAGGAAGGAAGTAAGCAAAGAAGGAAGGAAGTAAGGAAGGAAGAGTAATGTACAGAAGGAAGGAAGGAAGAAAGGAAAGAAGGAAGGAAGTAGGGAAAGAATGAAGGAAGGAAGAGTAATATACAATAGAAAGGAAAGAATTAAGAGTAATGAACAGACGGAAGGAAGGAAGAAAGAGTAATATACAATAGGAAGGAAGGAAGGAGGTAAGGAAGGAAGAGTACTGTACAGAAGTAAGGAAGGAAGAAAGGAAGGAAGTAAGGAAGGAAAGAAGAAAGGAAGGAAGTAGTAGAAAGTAAAATATAGATAACAAAAAGAAGGAAGGAAGGAAGAGTAAACTATAGAAGAAAGAAAGGAAGGAAGGAAGAGTAAAATATAGAAGAAAGAAAGGAAGGAAGAAGATAATTACTGAAATATACAAGAACAAGACAAAAAGGAATTGGGAAAAGAGATTAGAAAGGAAACGAATACTTAAATGCTAGAAAATTCGTTATATTCGTTAAATCCGTTACAGGAGGAGAGATAAGTATGAGAGCTGAAGTGAATAGTGAGAGGAAGAAATAGTTTGAGTGAAAGTAAGAAGTAATTTGAGTGAGAGAAAGAGATAACTGAGTGAGAGAAAGAGAAGTATGATAGGAGAAAAATGTTTGAATGAGAGGAAGAAAGAGGAGTGAGAGAAAATTTATTTTTGTGAGAGGAAGGAAAAATTTGAGTAAATGGAGGAAATAATTTGAGTGAGAGGCAAATATCATTTGAGTGAGAGGAAAAGATATTTGAGTGAGAGGCAAATATCATTTGAGTGAGAGTAAGAGATCATTTGCGTGAGAGGATAAATAATATGAGTGAGAGGAAGAAATAATTTGAATGAGAGGAAAAAATATAATTTGAGTGAGAGGAAAAAATAATTTGAGTGAGAGGAAGATATATTTGAGTGAGAGGAAGAAAGAGCAGTGTGAGAGGAAGAGATAATTTGAGTGAGAGGAAAAGAACTTGAGTGAGAGGAAAAAAATGTAAGTGAGAGGAAAAATATCATTTGAATGAGAGGAAGGGAGGTGAGTGTGAGAGGAAGAAATTATTTGAGTGAGAGGAAGAAAAGAAATAATTTGAGTGATAAGAAAAGAAATAATTTGAGTGAGAGGAAAAAATAACTTGAGTGAGAGGAAGAAAGAGCAGTGTGAAAGGAAGAAATTATTTGAGTATTAAAATAAAATATCTGTGTTTGTGAGAGAGAGAAACATTAAATATCTGTCTGTCTGTGTGTGTGTGTGTGTGTGTGTGTGTGTGTGTGTGTGTGTGTGTGTGTGTGTGTGTGTGTGTGTGTGTGTGTGTGTGTGTGTGTGTGTGTGTGTGTGTGTGTGTGTGTGTGTGTTCCTTACTACTGTATAAGTGTAAATAACTGTACAAAAAGAAGTATTTGTTTGATGAATGTAGACAGAGAGATGTGAGTGAGTCCGTGCAGGAAACTGATCTGTTGTTGTGAAACCCTCTACTGTCTTATTAAAGAATACAATTGACACACACACACACACAGGCACACACACACACACACAGGCACACACACACACACACAGGCACAGGCGCACACACACACACACAGGCACACAGAGACACACACACACACAGGCACAGGCACACACACACACACACACACAGACACACACACACACACACACACACACAGACACAGGCACACACACACACACAGGCACACACACACACACACACACACAGAATGACAGACGTGTTATTTACCTTCACACAGCCATGAATTGCCAGGAAGTTTTTTTTTGAAGCTGATATTTATACGATATTGAGCAAAAGTATTATTATTATTATTATTATTATTTTTCTTTTTTATATATCAGATGCATGACTATGAGACCGACCAAGATGAAAGAAACCTCGGGTGGAAATTGAGTTCTTTTGTGAGATAAATATGTGGAGCGTGCAACGTGAAATGAAGTTGGCAAAAGAGGAGGAAAAATAAATTGAGAAGTAATGCAGAAAGTAGAAATAAAAAAAATTGAAGTGAAAGGGTTAAACAATGTCTGATTTTGGAAACATTTAAGAGTATTGTGATTTAACAGTCTGGGAGAAAAATGGAAAAATGGAAAAACTGAATATATACTTGTCTAGACTTATGCTATTATTATTATATGGTCTTAATGATAGATAAATAAGGAGTTGGTTTGTTTGTGGTAAGAACAGTAGTCTCAATATGGCAAAGAGTGGTGTGTGTGTGTGTGTGTGTGTGTGTGTGTGTAAAGTAGTTGTGAATTATCAACTGTGTTTGTGTGTGTGTGAGAGAAAGAGAGACAAGAGTTGGTCAAATTTATAGACACAAAGAAAACTGCACGTAGGTAGGTGATATGAGATTGAACACGAACACAATTGACAATAGTTATATTATGGACAGGCGACAGAGAAATGGATGAAGTAGCATTCAGTACAGAGAGAGAGAGAGAGAGAGAGAGAGAGAGAGAGAGAGAGAGAGAGAGAGGGGGGGGGGGGAGCAAACAGGCAGTCATGCATGGAGAGAGAACAATTGCCAATAAGACAAGATCAAACATACGTACAATTCACACGGTAGAGAAGGGGTGGTGGGAAAGGGGAGAAGAGGGGAAGGGGAGGGAAGGGGAAGGGGAAGGGGAAGGGGAAGGGGAGGGAGAGGAGGGGAGGGAGGGTAAGGGAGGGGATGAGAGAGGAGAGGAGGGGATGGGAGGGTAAGGAGGGGAAGATGGGGTTGTGTTGAGAAATAAATTGTTGTATGTGTTAAACTAAATCGACCGACAACAGTTAAGATGGAGTGGAGTGGAATATTGAAGTGGAGTGGAGTGGAATATTGGAGTGGAGTGGAATATTGGAGTGGAGTGGAGTGGAATATTGGAGTGGAGTGGAGTGGAATATTGGAGTGGAGTGGAGTGGAGTGAAGAGCTGCATGGATGGGTGACTTCTCGTTGTTAAAACTCCATTACATCACATCAATGGGAAACAAAAAGTTGAGAAAAAGAGAGAATGGAGGAATACTTACAACTAATAACACGTTTCAGTGAGAGCAATAATTATAACCTCTTGTATTTCCATGTATCTATTCATCTATCTAACATTTCTATTCCGATTTCCACTTGTAGTTCTATAGGTACTCTTTTACTCTTTAGTGGATAGATTGTACAGATTAACTAACTAACAGTGGTGAAATGTTGGCAAGGGTTAACTAACTAATTATTGTAAAGGGGAGTCAGCGTGTAATAATATTGGTCCAGGTATAATTATATGTGTGTGTGTATAGTGTGGATGGTTACCGGGTGTGGAATAATACTGGTTGAAGCGAAAGAATACAAGAGGATATAGAAACACGTGTAAGGCAAGATATAGAAACCTGTAAAATATAGAAACATGTGTAAGAAAATATAGAAATACAAGTAAGGCAAGATATAGACACATGTGTAAGGCAAACAATAGAAACACGAGTAAGGCAAGATATGATATAAAGAGTCTGTGGTCTTAATAAAAAGTCCAGCACCACAGCTACTGAATAACAGAGAAACTTAAAATAAACTATAACTTAATGTTGAGACAGGATCAGAGAAGACAGTGTGGACGTTTTGAAAATACTTTAGTTTAATGTCTAAGATTTGGCTGGACTCTAGTCGACCAAGGCGGAAAGGGGTCGTAACATACAGCAAGCTTAGGGGACAGACACTGCATGGAGCCCCACAGCAGAGCAAGTATAGTATACAGCTTGGAAAACATACATTCACTTCTAGAAATTTTCAGTAGAAGGGTTTGTGGAATAATAGTAAGTGGCCCGTTTCTGATACAGAGAAACACTTTAAGGACAAGACTGCATGCAGGCGAAGCAAGTCCCATGACGCCAAGACGGTAGTTGTTACAGTACAGTAGTGTGTATATAGGAAAGTCATTAATGGAAGCTGAGAATGGATGTTATAGGAGATGGAAATACAGAAAGAACAAACAGATATTTATTTTAGATGATAATCATGATGCTAGCAGAGTGTAGTAATAGTAATAGTAGTAGTAGTAGTAGTGTAGCCAGGGGTAATGGGTAGGTTGGTGGGGTCCTCTCCTGAGTAGTAGTAGTAGAGGTGGTGGTGGCGGCGGGAGGTGAAGGGGGTCACACGTCAGCCAGAGACAGGTGAGAGGAGAGAAGAGATGCGAGGAGAGGAAGGAATATAGATGATGTCCACGCACAGCACAGGGTAGAAACAGAGGCTGGAAGGAGGTGGTGGTTGTGGTGGTGGTGGTGGATGAAGTGCATGATGTGGTGGTGGTGGTGGGAATGACCTCAAGAGATACAAAAACAACAATACATGGAGAACAGATGGTGGGGAATCTCTACATGGGAGTCTCTAAGAGGTGGGGAGGAATCAACTGGTATTTACAAAGGTATTAAAAATGAGGACAGTGATTGCTAATAGGTGTGTTAGATGAAGGAGTGAATTATTCTTGCTGCTGGAAAAGAATTAACGGTATATACAGAGCACACCAGGCCTATAAAGATTAAACTGGAAGGAAGGAAATGGTGTCTTAGAAAAAAAAAAGTATACAGTGACGACCGGGTAATGGTGAGGTGGACGCCAGGTGAGTCAATCAGGTGAAGGGGGCGCCAGGTGAGAGAGGGGGGGAGGGGCGCCAGGTGAGTCCATCAGGCTACATCACTACCCTACCCCTGGAAGTCACTCTGCCTCTTCGACTACTGGGACTGGCCACCTGAGGAAGGAAACACGACACAGTTCACCACCATCCTGGACCATTACTCCAACTACACCACCGTAAAATACATTCATTAAAGCTGCTTTCAGAATCACTTTAAAGGAAGTATTTTTTTGCCTTCTCTGGCCTCGACACTCGGAAGATATACTCAATTTAGAACAAAGATATGATAAGACTATAGGAGTGGTGTTGAAGGTGGAAGTTCATGTATACTGGTGTAATCATTCTTACCTGGCCTGGTCTACGGGCTGGTTGTTGTGGTCTGGTGATGGCCCTGTTGGAGGTCTGTTGGTTGCTGGGTCTCCGTCGTGGTGATTGAGGTCGAGGTTGTGGTTGTGGCTGTGAGCTGGTACTGCCGTGACCTCTCTGTGATAAAGCAATGGTTGACTTGGGAGGTGAAGGTCGAGGTTTTGGAGGAGGGGATGATACTGCTTCTTGGAAGGTAGATACAGGCTGGAATTGAGGTACAGGCTGGAGTTGAGGTACAGGCTGGATTTCAGGCACAGGCTGGAGCTGAGGTACAGGCTGGATTTCAGGCACAGGCTGGAGTTGAGGCTCAGGATGAAGTTGAGGCACAGGCTGGAGTTGAGGCACAGGCTGGATTTCAGGCAAGACAGGCTGGATTTGAGACACTGCAGGCTGGATTTCAGGCACTTCAGGCTGGATTTGAGATACTGCAGGCTGGAATTGAGGCACTGCAGGCTTGATTTCAGGTACTGCAGGCTGGATTTCAGGCACTGCAGGCTGGATTTCAGGCACAGGCTGGAGTTGAGGCACAGGCTGGAGTTGAGGCACAGGCTGGAGTTGACGTACAGGCTGGAGTTGACGTACAGGCTGCAGTTGACGTACAGGCTGCAGTTGACGTACAGGCTGTAGTTGACGTACAGGCTGCAGTTGACGTACAGGCTGCAGTTGACGTACAGGCTGCTGGAGTTGACGTACAGGCTGCTGCTGTTGACGTACATGCTGCTGCTGTTGACGTACATGCTGCTGTTGACGTACAGGCTGCTGGACTCGAGGTACGGTAGATTTAATTTGAGGTTTAGAGAAGGCTGGTATAGACTGCTGGGACTGAAGGAAACTAGGTAAACGTTGAGACTGAGAGGTTACAGATACAGGTTGTGGTTGAAGGAACATGGGGACAGACGGTGAGGTGGGTGCAGGTGGGTGATGGAGGAAGGCTGAGGCTGGGGACGGGAATTCGTTGAGTTCAGGAAGTGGGATGCCGCCAACATGATGGTCAGAGAAGCCTGGGAATAAATTGGGTCTTGCAGCAGCAACACTTGGCACCTCCAGCTTTGGCTTGGGTAGGCTCTTGGCAGGCTCAGGAGGCTGAAGGGGACACAGAGGGGGAACACATTAATTAATTAAGGGGGTAATTTTGTGTTGGTAAATCTGGAACAACTTAATCCTTCAAAATTTTCCAAACAACAGAACACCATTATTTTTGCTCTTCTGGTCCTGTTTCCTAGCATACTTTGGAGGAATCAAGGCACTTCAATGTACCAAAAGCGAATTACCCCTTAAGAGAATAATGCACGTTTGGTACAGTACATACATTTAAGTGCCTTGATTATTTTAACGTATGCCTCAAAACAGGACCAGATTAACAAAAATATTGGTGGCCTGTTGCTTGGAAGAGTTTGGAGGAAATAATTGTTGTAGATTTAATAACTACTGTACCATTCCCTTAACAACTACAACTAAACCAGGTTATTCATGAAATATGGAGCAAATTATTACACACCGATTCAAAGAAAACACAAAGAAAACACACACCCATAACAAGTGTGGAAAACAACTTATAACGAGGGATTACTGTACACCCGAGCTCATAAATTCACAACCACGTACTTAGATGTTTATGCTATTTGAGTTGGTTACATTTATTTGGTGAAGAATCAGAGTATAGGTGGAACACAGTAGAGGGACATGATACAATCTTTCACCTACATTGACTGACACCTTCCCCACACAGTGTTACCAACTCAGACTGATGACTATATAAACATTTGGGGACGTGGTCGCGAATTTACAAGCTCGGGTGTACAGTGCATTTCAATATAGGTTGTTGATGTATTGCGTGACGGACTAACCTTGACTGCAGTGTTGAAAGTGGTGACGAGGTGGCAGCAGTCAGTGAAGGATGCACAGCAGTACTCAGGGAAGTAGATATCCTTGGAGGCAAAGCTTGAACATTTCTGTGTCACACCAAGATGGATGCAAAGAAGGAAGGAAGGAAGGAAGGAAGGGAAAGAGAGGTATGAGCCACTATATGAGAGGGAGGGCCATTTGCATCAACACTGCCACATGCACCTTCATAAATAAACCGACTAGCATTTTTTATACTTATTTTGATCCTGTTATAAGTTGTGATTTCGTTTGATCCTGCTATAAGTTGTGATGTACATATTTTGATCCTACTGTATTATAAGTTGTGATGTACTTATTTTTATCCTGTTATAAGATGTGATGTACTTATTTGGATTAAATCATAAGTTATGATGTACTTATTTTGATCCTATTATAAGATGTAATTTACGCAAAAAAATAAAAAATAAAATACGAAAAATTATTTGGCCATTTTTTTTTTTTTTTTTTTTGTATGAGGATGACAACTGATGGTGTTGGCTGTGACCTGGTAACATTACAATGACCCCTTCCAAAGACACAATACACGTACTATATAGAGCCATTGTACTGTATAGACCTATTGGTGCTGTGTATGCCACCTTCAACATCACTGCATGAAGGTATATTCTAAATTGTATACGGCCCAACAAGAATGAAAAAAAAAAAAAAAAAAAAAAAAAAAAAAAAAAAAAACTTTGAGGGACCCTGTGATGTAGTAAGACAATTGGGAGAAATGATTCGAGTCCTTCAAATATTGCCATGAAACATTATTATGGACGGAGTTTGTTTCACGGCAAAGTCAGTAGGAATCATAAACCTCCAATATTCATATAAGAAACACAAGGTCCTTAATGGTATGCCAGGAAAACAGGACCAAATGAACAAAAATAATGGTGTTCTGTTGCTTGGAATTAATAGTTTGGAGGAATCAGTTGCTCCTGATTTACCAACAATGTTACATACTTCCCTCTTAATTAAACTAAAATATTGTTGGTAAGCATTCATTCATTCATTCATTCATTCATTCATTCATTCATTACAAAGACCAGTAGATATAATTTTAGGACCCGACACTGCTTTCAAATCATAATAATATAGACTTGTGTATGATAACAATTATGTAGTACAGAATGTCAAGAGGAGAAAAAAAATATTCGTCCACTGCTTTGAAATGAGCCTGTAGAAACATTTGGGTGAGGTCAGTAATGTAAACAAAAGAACACGTGCAAACTCTGGGATGAATTTTATGAGTAGCGTACCGTCCCAGCAGTTCTGTATTGTCATGCAAGTAAGTCATGCACTGAGATAGATGAAAAATGTCACGATGTTGGTTGGGTGGCTGGCTGGCTAAAGTGTAGAAACCTAGGAATGGAGGGAGAAGTGTGTGTGTGTGTGTGTGCAGTGATGGTAAGAGAAGGGTGTGTGTAGTGAGTGTGTAGTAATGACAAGAGGAGGGTGTGTGTGTGTGTGTGTGTAGGTAAGAGGAGTGTGTGTGTGTGATAGTAAGTGAAGGGTGTGTGCAGTGATGGAGGGAAAAGGTGTGTGAATGAATGAAGATAATGAATGGGTTTGTGTGCATTGTGTATGTATTTGAAAGGAAGGTTACATTGAGGTTTTGTTTTAGATAGAGAGAGAGAGAGAGAAATGGGCGTGTGTGTGTGTAATGGTGGTGGTAATACGTGACACTTACTAAGCATGGTGTGTAGTGGGTGTGGTGGTGGTGGGTGTGGTCATGCCTGATTTTATGGTGTGTAGTTGTGGTGGTAATGTGCGACAATATGGTGTGTATAGTGGTAGTGGTTGTGGTGGTACTGTGTGACAATATGGTGTGTATAGTGGTAGTGGTTGTGGTGGTACTGTGTGACACTTACTATGGTGTGTAGTGGTGGTGGTTGTGGGTTGTGAAGTCACCGTGGCAGGTTGTCAAGAGTGTGTCTGGTTGTGGAGTATAGGTGTGGTCGGTCACCCACCTTCTACTGAGTCAGGCAAGAACTAGACGATGAGGAAAACACATCATTCTTGGATTGTATAAACACTGACCAACCACAAACAAGATAATAAATATATGATACATAAACTACATGTTGCCAAGTCATGATTGGATCGTTTCACGGTATTCAGTTCTGTCAGCCAGGGTCACCCATTAAATAAAGTCAAATGAGCATAAACCTATACCAGATAAAATGTCAGAACCCCATAGCATTAGTATTATTGATAATTGGTCTCTTAAAGCACAACACCAAGTCTTTTAAGTTAATAAAGTATACTATGCATGAATGAAATTATATGTTCTGTAGTTCTTGAGAAAGGACGATGAACAGGCCTGGAAGAAGTGAGTGAAAGCATCAAATTCTTGGTTTGGTAATTTGTGAGAGGAGGATTGACTTGTTCACCTTGCATGCCTCGAAGTAGTGATCACAGCAGGCGTTGTAGGCTTCACAACACTCCGGGAGGCGGGACACGTCTATGGCACTACAGGAGGCGGAACACTGTTGACAGGCCTCATCCCCAGCCTGACAGTGGACCGCTTGACGGGTAGATCGACCCCCTTGTACGACACTCACCATCACCAGCATCAACAACACCATTACCATCACATAGGTACTCATCCTCCCCTGCTTCGTCATCATCATCATTATCACGCTGTTGGGACGGAAGGGAGAGGAAATGGTGAGGCAAGAGTGTGAGAAAAAGGTATTAATTAAGGACCCTATGATCGTGTATGAAACTTGGTGGTGGCTTTTGATTACTCCTGACTATGCCACGAAACAGGCTCCTTCAGTATGAGGTAGTGTTTCGTGGTATTGTTTAAAGGACTCGCTAACCTCCAATTTTTTTTTTTTTTTACTACATCACGAGGTTCTTTAAGGAGGTAATACACTCTTGGATGAATTCGTATGTATGCCAGGAAAGTATTCTTATACCAAATCATACCAGGAAAACAAGACCACAATATAAAAAATAATGGTGGTCTGTTGCTGCTTGGAATAGTTTGGAATGATAAGTTGTTCCAGATTTACCCCAAATACTATACTCCACCCCACCCCCCCCAAAAAAAAAAAAAAAAAAAAGGAGGAAAATCAACAAACTTTCCCTGCCATTAATTTCCATAATATTTTTCACTGTGATAGGACAAAAACATGGCCATATGGCCGTATATATGTATGTATGTATGTACCGTATGTCCTTGACTAAATACACACATACACACATACACACACACACACGTCACGCAGCCTTGCACAAATGCCAGACAATAACAATACTGAGAGAGAGAGAGAGAGAGAGAGAGAGAGAGAGAGAGAGAGAGAGAGAGAAGAGAGAGAGAGAGAGAGAGAGAGAGAGAGAGAGAGAGATCAGAATAATAAAAATGTGAAAGTAAAAGTGTCAATTGGAAGAGAAATAAGATTGAGATAGATCGGGAATTGCTTATTTTTTGTTGTGGTTTTGTGTTGTTGTTTTTCAGTCAGACATCGTACACACCCACGCAATGAGAGACATAATGAAATACATACGATTATAGCCTACATAATAATAATAATAACAATAATAACAATAATAATAATAATAATAATAAAACTAATAATCAAAATAATAATAATCAAAATAATAATAATCAAAATAATAATAATAATAAAAATAATTATAATAATATATAAATAAATAAATAAAAGTTTCTACAACACCCTTCAACATTTAATATGCAGGTGAACTCATAAGAAATGTAACTTAGCACTTGGAATGAACTCTGAGTAAATAAATGTATGGTGGCTCACTCTGCCCTCATTAGCAATTCAACCTAATACTATTTAACACAACCCAACACAACACAATACAATTTTTTTTCTGGTAACACAAAATAACCTTACCTTCATTTTTATGTGCAAATTTAACCCAAACAAACACAATACAATACATTTTTTTCTGGCAACAAAACAACTCTAGCTTTAATTTTTACTGTCGATCCAACGTAATACTCTTTAACATAACCCAAGACAATGCAATACAACTCTTACTGGAAACACAAAACAACTCTGCCTTAATTCTTACTGTCAATTCAACCCAATCTAATACAACAACAACAACTCCTGGTAACACAACACAACAACTGTACCTAATTTTTACTGTCAATTTAACCCAATCACATAACAAAACTCCTACTGGTAACACAACACATCAACTCTTACTAGTGACAAACGGCACGAGATGACGGCAATCCACCAATGAGGATGTTGGGGCCAGCCGGGTTAAAGGGGGGTAAAAGAGAGGTGGGAATATTTTATACAGTACAGCGCTCAGCAACAGCCCCTCACCACCACTACCACCAGCAGCAGCCAAGCGACCGACCCGTTAGCTAGTGAAAGGTGGTTGGGTTGGTGGGTTGGTGGGTGGGTGGGTTGTTGGAGAGGTGAGGTGAGGTGAGGTGATGTGTAAGGGGAGGGTGCAAGGCCAACTAGTCTGTCTGTCTGTATGTCTGCCTGCCTCTCCCCGCTAGACGAAAGAATGGAGGAGACGGGAGAATTATTGAGGAGTAGGGGAAGTCCGGGTTGAGAAGAGGGAGATGAAGAGGGAGATGATGATGAGGAGAAGAAGAAGAGGGAGATGCGGAGGAGAAGAAGAGGGAGATGAGGAGGAGGAGAAGAGGGAGATGAGGAGGAGGAGAAGAGGGAGATGAGGAGGAGAAGAAGAGGGAGATGATGAGGAGGAGAAGAAGAGGGAGATGAGGAGGAGGAGAAGAAGAGGGAGATGAGGAGGAGGAGAAGAAGAGGGAGATGAGGAGGAGAAGAAGAAGAGGGAGATGAGGAAGAGAGGAGGAAACACACATATTTTATATATATAGGTAAAACAAGAGAATAACTACAGCAGCTTCGGAAAATAATTGAGGTGAGCTGGAGAAGAGAGAGAGAGAGAAAATAAAAGAGAGAGAAAGAGAGAATATATATTTTTTCTGTTGGTTGAGGCTGTGAGGAATCTAACGGTAAAAGATTGCTTGAAGGTTACATACAGCAAGTTGATGAAAGGATAACACGTTGGAGAGAAAAAAAATACTTGGATAATATTTTTTGATGAGGATAAACAGTAAAAGAAACGGCGTTATAAAACTATCTGACTACACCAATCTTTATCTATTTTGGTTTCTCACTTCCACTTTGTCGAATCTTCTCTTCCACTCTGTCTAATCGCCCCTTTTCACCCTATCATATTTCCCTTTTACCCTTTCATCTCCCTCTTCCACCCTGTCATCTCTCCCTTTCACCCTGTCTCATCTCTCCTTTTCACTATGTCTCATCTCCCCCCTTCTCTCTGTTTCATCTCTCCCTTTCACCCTGTCTCACCTCTCTTCCATCCTGTCTCATCTCCCCCCCTTCACCCTTTCTCATATACCTCTTCCACCCTGTCTCATCTCCCCCTTCCACCCTGTCTCATCTCCCTCCATTCACCCTGTCTCATCTCTCTTCCACCCTGTCTCATCTCCCCCCTTCACCCTTTCTGATCTCCCTTCCACTCTGTCTCATCTTTCCCCCTCCATTCTGTCTCATCTCCCCCCTCCATCCTGCCTCATCCCAACCAATTCTATATAAGACAGTATTTGTGCTGCCCCGTCCGTCGCTGGGTAGTCACTATTTACCATGTGTAAGCGGACCGGTCAAGTCTTCAACGCTACTGATGTGCTACGGTAACATATTTCCGTTCTGTGACCCATTTTAGTCTAGCCACGCCCCCTCGGTAGGTTAGGTTTTAAGTTTGGTCAGATTAGGTCTTGTTGGGTTAGGTTAGATGAAGTGTGGTTAAGGATTATCTGTAACTTAAGTGACTTTTCGTGGTAAACACATTGAGAATATTTTCGAAACCGGGACGTGGTTAGTTTTTTAGACTTTAGAGTTACGACCCGGTGTCAAACAAGCCCAAACCCACACTGTAGAAATGGCTCACTCAGAACGGGAAAATGCGGCACGGTACGGTACGGGAGACCTTCAAACCATACGACTTTCTATATGATGATAGACATTGTAAACTCTAATGCAACGCAATAACATGACTCTTGTGTTATTCCATCAACATATTTACGCGTACAGTTTCAAGTTCTGCAACAACAAATATTATTGTAACCCAAATGTAACGCAAAAACCTGCCTTGCGGTAACATGTTGTATAAGTTGACGTTCTGTAACAACAAACTCTTAAAAAAAAAAAAAATGTTACTACTGAACTTTCACAGACAAAGTGAGATATCCATATAGATCTAATATAATAATGAATTTTGCTTCACTTTTACATGGATTACAACACGGTTTAAGCCATAGATGTGATTCAACAATATCTTCAGATAATATATCAATTTAATGTCAGGTTAACAATGTATGAAAAGAATTGGTTATACAGAATGATATTATATTACATGTAGTCACAATTGTTCATTACACAGTTTGCTACAACATTACATAATACGTATTACACACAAACTGAAGAGAATTTCAGTTTAGACAAATAAAAAACAAAGCCATCGTAAATATCTGTAACACATCATCGTCAAGACCACCAATGTTGTTGTAGTAACCTATATACGGACCGATGAGACAGTGACGACCTTCCTCTTATTACTATGATTTCAGAACGAGTATAAGGTCCAGTAAGTGATAACATTCCCATTATTCCCATGACTTCAGAACGAGTATAAGGTCCGGTGATTGAGTGACGACTTTCCCATTATTACCATGACTTCAAAACGCGTCTCCACATTACGGAACCTGACTGATGACCTTCCCATTATTACCATGACTTCAAAACGAGTCTCCACATTTAGTGACGACCTTCCCCCTATATAGAACCATGACGTCAGAACGAGTCTCCACACAACGGAACATTACGGAACCTGCACAGTGACTGACAAACCACAACATGTTAGTCGTCCTTGTGTTGTCTGATCTGGGTTATAAAATATGATACTCGTTCTTCTGTGTTAAATAATATTATACTCGTTCTTCTGTGTTAAATAATATTATACTCGTTCCTCTGTGTTAAATAATATTATACTCGTTCCTCGATGGTAACACACTACTAACACACTGACAGAGTTACTCATCGTATACAGGTATCGTGCCAAGCCATCGTAAATACCATGGATATATATTCTTGCATGAGGCCCATTGTGACGTGAATGACTTTAGTGGGAAGTTTTGTGTTGGTAAATCTGCAGCAACTGAATTCTTCAAACTATTCCAAGCAATAGAACACCATTATTTTTGTTCACCTGGTCCTGTTTCCCGGCATACTTTGGAGGAATCAAGGCACTCCAATGTATGTACCAAAAAAGAATTGCCACCTTAATCAAGGGACCCTGTGATGTAGTCAGAAAAAAAAAAATTGGAGGTAAAAGAGTCCTTCAAACATTGCCACGAAACACACACACACACACCTGTTGTACTGTATATGGAGGAATTAGAAGCCTCCAGTTCTCATACACGATCACAAGGTCCTTAATGAGGTGGAAGTATGATGTGGATAAAGTGGAAGTATGATGTGGATAAAGTAATAATAGGGATGTGGAAATAAGGGAAAGAGGAGAGGGGAGTGGGGGAGATGGAGGAGTGGAAATAAAAGGTGGAGGTTAGGAAAGAGTGGGTTGGGGGGGGAATGTAAAGGTGAGGGGTCAAGAGCTGAAAGTGGGGGTAGTGGTGGTGGTGATGAGGGTACAGGTGGTGGGGTTAGGGGGGGGTGATGAGGGTACAGGTGGTGGTGGGGTTGGGGGGTGTTGGTGATGGTGAGGGTACAGGTGGTGGGGTTAGGGGGGGGGTGAGGGTACAGGTGGTGGGGTTTGGGGTGGTGGTGATGAGGGTACAGGTGATGGGGTCAATTGGGGGGTGAAGGTAGGGGTAATAAGGGTCGAGGAGTATGGGGGGGAGGGGAAGTGGAACCTGTTGACCAGCTAACCTCCATCCTCTCACTCATTTCTAGGATGAATAGATAGATAGATAGATACATACCAATGCTTGCAACACTAAGAAGACTTGACATTTTTTTATCTCAAAGTGTTGGGCTACTGATTCCTCCAAACTATATCGAGAAACAGCCTGAATGAATAGATACATACCACTAAGAAGATTTAACACGTTTTATCGACATGTGTTGGGCTACTGATTTCTCCAAACTCAACACTATCTATAAGAAGACTTGACACGTTATATCTTCATTTATTGGGTTACCGATTCCTCCAAACTATACCGAGAAACACAGGAAGGTGATAGAGAGGTGTGACAGTAAGCAGGAAGGAAAGGGAAAGAAAAAAAAGAGAGAAAATGAAAGACAGATATGAATTTTGAACGCAGAAATAGTAATTAAAAGAGATGCAAGTTTTGAAAGGAGAGGGAGAGAGAAAGAGTGTGTATAATGTCAAGCCTATATAGAGTGGTTGGGTAGACGAGAAAAAATGGCATTAATTAAGGACCCTTCATATGATCGTGTTTATAAATTGGGAGGCTTCTGATTCCTCCTGACCATGCTACGTAACAAGATTCTTCCATTTAGGTGATGTTTCGTGGCAATATTTGAAGGACTCATTTATCTTCAATTTTCTGACTACAACACAGGGTCCCTTAATTAAACAATATATTGTATAACAGTGAAGTGAGGATCAACCAACACCGGTCTGGTATATATTTATTCTGAATTGCAAACCACAAGCGAAAAAAAAAATATATATGAAATTATCTATACTGAATCTCGAAGACTGTGTGTGTGTGAGGGGGACATATAACTGGATCATCTATAGTTGTGAGTATTGTGAGGTGGTGGTAGTAGGGACAGTGTTTGTGAGGAAGTAATGTGTGGTGTTGTGATTGTATAGTGAGTGGTAGTGAGAGAGGTGGTGTGTTTGTGTAGTGAGAGAGTTGTAGTGAGAGAGTGAGGTAGTAGTGAGAGAGTGAGGAAGTAGTGAGAGTGGTGGTAATAGTGAGAGTGGTGGTAATAGTGAGAGTGGTGGTAATAGTGAGAGTAGTGGTAATAATTATTGTGAGAGTGGTGATAACAGTAGTGAGAGTGGTGGTAACAGTAGTGAGAGTGGTGGTAACAGTAGTGAGAGTGGTGGTAACAGTGAGAGTGGTGGTAATAGTGAGAGTGGTAGTGTGGTAAGTGTACCGTGAAGGTCTCGGTAGTTCTGTACGTTCCAAGCCGACCTTCCCGTTTTGTAAGCTTACATTATAGCTGGCTAGAACTGGGTCACTACTCTCACTCTCACCATACTCTTATATATACATCCACTCTCACTCACACCCAACACCATACTCTTATATATTCATCCACTCTCACTCACACCCAAACCACACACGTATATACTCATTATACTCATCCACCCACAACAATTTTATGAACCACATTTCCATTAGCTTGATAGAATGAATATAAGGAATTAACAACACCTGAAGAAGCAGTATAGCAAAGCGTTGTTAAGAGGAAAATGTTGTGTTGGTAAATCTAGAGCATGTAACTGAATCCTCCAAACTATTCCCAGCAACAGAAAACACCATTATCGTTGCCCTTATGGTTCTGTTTCCTGACATTAATATATGAAGGCACTCCAATATAACAAAAGTGAATTACCCCCTTAATTAAGAAAGGTTCGTTTATTTATTTATTCCTCCTCATACATACATGTAGTGTTGTTCCCTAATCCAGACTGTATGATATTAAAGTGGGTGTTGGTAGTGGTGGTGGTGGTGTTAGTGTTGGAGAAGTGGTGTAAACGTTAGAAGGAATGGAGAAGTAGTGTTAAGTGTTGGCAGTGGTGGTGGATAAATAGTGTGAGTAGTGATAGCAGTGGATAAGTAGTGGATATATGGTGTTAAGTGTTGGTAATGGTGTAAATGATGTTAAGGTTAGCAGTGGATAAGTAGTGTGAGTATAGAGTATAGAATAAGTTGTGTTAAGTGTTGGTAGTGGGAAGAGAGAGAGAGAGAGAGAGAGAGAGAGGGAGAGAGAGAGAGAGAGAAGAGATATTATATAGGTGAAGGCCAGACAGACCACCACCACTACCACCACCTCAGCAGCCCTTAACACACACACACACACACAGAGAGAGTTCACCGTGCTGTGTAATAATAGAGCTCAACACACATTCACTTTCATTCTATTATGTAAGGGAATAGCATAATATATACTTATAATTATTGGGTTCATTGGAGCACCTCGATTCCTCCAGCTTCCAAAAAAAATGTATGCCAGGGAAACAGGTCCTGGTGATTAATAAACGATAAGAGTGACCTGTTGTGTTGTTGCTGGGACTAGATTGGAGGAATTTGTTGCTCCAGCTTTACCAACACTGAATTTGCCCCCCTTAAGGATAGATTGATAGATAGTGAGAGATTAAGGAGAGTATACTTTTGGTACATTGGAGTGCCTTGATTCCTCCAAAGTATGCCGGGAAACAGGACCAAGATGAACAAAAATATTGAGTGTTCTGTTGCTTGAAAGAGTTTGGAGGAATCATTATCACCAAAAATATCCAAACTCTACCCTCTCCTTATTAACCTTGAACACAACACTTGCTACACAATGGATGAATATAAACTAATTTTATGGTGCTTTCAAAGTTTCTGGTACAGTAGGTAAATACGTCAATATTCTGGATAATAAAGTGAATGAATAATAGAGAGACACACGAGTGAATCTTATTTAAGCGGTTATCATTACAGAGACCAACATAATTGAATAGTTTCGCGCATTTCTCAAGGAAGGTAGTTAGTTGGTTTCATTCGACGGAGCTGCAGGACTATCCTACTGTATATGGCGTGAGTGTACAGTCATGATTTAAAGTATCGCTACCCCCTTGGCTGGCAGGAAGATGAAGTAATTAAGGGTTAAGTATATAGGTAACGGGGCTATTTTCCTTGGTCCTGTAGCCAGTCTGATGCTTCCTACTTCATCCAACCCGTTTTGTGAGATTTAGACGACAACGAGGAATCTAAGAGAGACATGTTTAGCTGTAGCTCGGAGAATGGTGGACGGAAAACTGAAGATATATGCGCCAGTGTCATAACTCATAAAAGGACCCTGTGTGGTCGTGTATGATAATTTGAAGCTTCTGATTCTTCATGACCATGCCACGAAACAAGATCCTTCCATAGGTGTTTCAAGGTGTTTCGTGGCAATATTTGAAGGACTCATTTATCTCCAATTTTCTGACTACAACACATGGTCCCTTAAAGATAGGCTGATGCATAGAATTGGTAACGAGACAGGGTATGGTTCACTTTCCACAAATCCCAAGTGAAGCTCACCGTGTCTCGTTACCAACTCGATACACCAGTTTGTCTGAAAGCCCAGCAGCATGTCGCCTTCCTGCCAGCCAAGGGGGTAGCCAGACTTTGGATCGTGCCTGTACATTACACCTAAACCCCTTCACCCCCTTGCATTGGACACACACACACACACACACACACACACAACTACTTTTTGTTTTTCACTTTACAGTAGAGACCGTACCAAGGCAAAAACTAGCGGTCTCCAGAAATTTTCGACTTAAAATACGAACAGGGAACATTGTTGTTACTTGAGGATTACGATAAACAATATGTACAGTAGGCCTACACTCGTGATACCTAATCCCTGACCAGAGACGAACGGCAGGCACCACACATACGGTACCCTGCATTCGAACTCGGCTGGGGAAATGAGCAATACCAGGCGATTCGAAGCTTTCTGCTCATCACACTCTGGTTAAAATCATGTATCACGAGTGTACTCCACTTCATCAATCAGCGTTATCGATGTATCATCTATCCCACGGAATGTGAACCGCCTGTTTAGACCCTAGTATCCCAAACATATGTAAGTGATGAAAGTGGAAGTGGAGGAGACTGTAGGCTACAATACAAACCACAGTACCTCATGGATTGAAAGACTTCCTCTCTGTGGGGATCATACACTTTTGATACTTTAGAGCGTTTGATTCCTGTCCAAAGATGAACTAAAATGATGGTGTCCTGTTACTTGGAATAGATTATTGGAGGAATCAGTTGCTCAAGATTTATCAACACTGTAATGTACTTCCCTCTTAATTAACCACTATAGTAGTACAAGAAGTAAAATAATCTGGTAAATCACTCACTCACCTGTTCTTATGGAAGAGAATGACGGTGGGAAGAATGAGAGAAAGAGAAACAGACAGAGAGGGCGTGAGACGCGCCTGGTTCCTCAACGGTGTCCAGCCCACGTCTGTCTGTCTATCTGCCTTTCCTCTCACACACACCACCACCTCGGCTAACTGTGACTGTGGCAACCATCAACTTTGAACTTTCGCCAGGTTGGAGGCCACCCACTCTAAAGTAACCAACCATGCAGCAGCCTGGAAGCTCCTCCTCCTACAGTACGGCACATGGATCGCATTTATGAAAGTAAAATTTACTCCTTAGCTAAAATTTTATTTGTGAGAGTTCGTTCAATCCTTCCTGGCATGAGCTGGGACCGGCACTGCTTTGAAATCATATTACAGATTCGTACTTCAAGAGATAGTAAGTCGTTCACTGCTTCGGAATACTTCAAATACTTTTGCGGGTTCATTAATGCAAACATACGAACAACTGCAAAACTCTGAGATGTTATATGAATACCGGCCCAGGTTGTCATTAAAAAAAATTAGTTATTTTTAAAGCTAATATAGGAACATGACGTTCCCTGGATGTCTGCTTGTACAACGTGTGTGTGTGTATGTTATCAGGTATAGTAGTGTGTTTGTGTGTCACCAGATATTGTCATGGCTGTGTCGTTAATGTTATATTACAGTACAACATATAAATAAACTTACAGGCTACTGCACGTATAGCAGTTTAAATATTTATCAAGATACCCACACAAGGATATCAAGTTAAAGACTATGATCACTACATTTTTACCTTGTGCTAGTCACTCGACCTTTATACATTGCCAGTCACAACGGATATTTCTGCTCTCACTTTTTATAATCTTAGTAACTGTTACGTAATAGGACATCAATTGGAGCAGCAATATGAGTAGGTGGGATCGAGGTGAAACATGTATCCACATCCACACTAGCTGTGTGTGCATTGTTAATGTACTCAATCACTGTACACTTGATGGTTAAACAGCTGAAGTTACATTTAACTACCATGAAAGGGCTGATATTGAACGACGACTCCATCGCAAACCTATTTTAGGCTCAATTTGCTTTAGGCAACATGGAGGTGGATGTTTAGACAGAAACACAGAGGCGTGCAATGTTTTCCACATATTGGCTGAGAAGCATAGTGGCTGACAGGAATAAGGTTAGGTTCATTTGCCTACATTCACAAACATCCTCGTTCATTTACCTCTCTCTCAGTCTCAGGTGCAGCAGAACTATGGGCGACAGCTACAGATACTTTTCTAGATGGTTCCTGCGATTTTTTTCTTTGGGTCTTTCATGACATTGTCAATCAATATTTAGTAATGAGATGGCGACAATGATTTCTTGTCACCAGATGAACTAACCTAGCCTAACCTGGGACCGTGATTACCTTTCGAATCCTATTTAATTAAGTGCCCTTCCGGCCCTACAGTACTAAAGACATTTAGAAAATATAAAGAAAGAGTAACACGAAACTACTCATCATAATTATTATTAAAGTACGAGTACCATAACAAGATATATGAATACTACCCCCCAAAGACACTTATATATCACTAAAAAGGTAATGAAATTATTTACCCGATAACTTACCATAGGTTAGGACAGGTTAAGTAATCATGGTTTAGGTCATTTTTTTCTGGGGGTCACGAAGGGTTGGGAGTAAATTGGTTTTTGTATTGTAAACTTTAGTTAGGACTCCAGTTTGATATTTTTCTTTATAAGTAGCTTCAAATTGCACCTATGATTGCACATATTTCTAAAAAAATCCCCCTGCAGCTTAGGCTCGCTTCGCTCCCCCCCCCCCCCCCTGTCCCTGTGCAAGGGGGTCACAGCACTGCCCAGGAATATGTCAGTGGGTAATAGGAGTAAAAAGGGTTAAGAACCACTGTAAAGTTTAGGACAATACACAGTTGGCTTGCAGAAATCCTTAACACAAAAATAAATTACTGTATAAAACCAGAAATTTCGTGCCTAACCTGGCCAATCCATGAGTTATAAACTCATGGATTGGCCAGGTTAGTTATGAAAAAATATTGCATCAATATCGACGTTTGCTAAAAAAAAAAAAAAAACGCAAAACCAGTTAGTGCTGAATAAACCTATGCCCAAAGAATGAATATTATGTCATTTGGCCTAGGTATAAACAAGGCGTTATGAATCCTGCAGTTGCTCTTGGTTTACCTATCTATATACTTCGTGTATTAACTTACGGAATATATATACCACATATGAATACAAAGGTGCCCATGATCACTTAACACTAGAACTGACAATCAATCAGTATCATAGTATCACACAATCCTACGAAATACGAAAAGTTTCACAGTCACTCTACCTTAAAATGTTTGTACGACCACTCACACTGTACATACCTTCAATGTTGCCACTTGCCAGTCTGATTGACGGAATTTCCCCAACTTCAACATCAGAAATTACTTTTTTATCTAAAAAAATTCCGTTTACTCTTGAAGATCATCGTTTATATTTACCATTTTATTTGATATTTAGTCTTGTAGAAATTTCCTCATTTACTCTTGAACGACCTTTATATAATTTTCCCATTGGTACATACCTCAGTTCCCCATATTTAGGGAAAATTCCCCATACTTGGCAACGCTGTATCTCTGCATTGATGCCAGTATTCTGTCCGACCTATTGTCCTCCATACTTACCAGCAGTGACATATTACCTTTTATTTCGTAGCAAACATAAAAACATATATATTATATATTATATAATACAATGTTATAACCTGCAGAATACAAGTTAATTACAGGGAATTATTTCTAGAGTTACACATGTGCGAAATATTGAAGGATATAAGGATGTCACAGTCCATCCAGTAATATAGTAGCCTTCAGTTACGGTATGACTATGACTAACTATGATCGTAATGGAGTAACCTACACAATGATAAAAGGAAGTTCAATAACAGAAACAAAACCAATATCCTAAAGAAAACTTATGATACTACATAAAAAAGGCTGGTGACTTTATTTTCTGTTACTGGATGGTGATGTATAGGCCTACTGAATATTTATCAACGGTGCAGGAAATGCAATCCGTCCTCACTTATTTTCCATTAAGGGGTTAGAAGTCCGTTCCTAACTTCCTACCCTACCTAAACAGCTGCTAGATTGCCCTGTATTATTCTCTTTATACTGCAATAAGATGACGTTATGGACAATTATAAGGATGGAACAGATACTGTACTGCAGCTGACGCTACATATAGTCACCTCCACTAGAGACCCTAGTTTAGTTGATGTTATAGTAGGGGTGGGTTTTGTCCCTTCACTTACTAATAATGTGAGTAAACAAACACAGTTATGCTGCATTTTGACAAACCCACCAGGCTTTACTCATTACTCGACTCATGAAGGCAACTAGACCTTGAGAAATATCCGCACTGTGTAATATTAACTCTGGATCCGTATTGTTTTTTTCCCTCCTCTTTAACCACAGATTGCATGACCATCCAGTCTGTCCTTCTGTTCTCTCTTCCACATGTCTACAGTACAGCATTTTATATTTGGTAAAGAATACTGTACAGTATTCCCTCGTTTTCCACTGTTGTTATGAGTGTGTATTATACTGTTGCTATGATTCCGTGTACAGTAAACTCTTATCATCCACTGGGTTTATGGGTGTAGGTAATATACAAAAAGAGTTTACACATTCATTACCAACAGTGAAATACTGCACAATAACAGCAATGAAAAACAAGGGCTTCTTGTACAAGAATTCATTAATCAATATAAAATAGCTTAACCCGAGATATACAGATACACTAAACAATACTATAAAGAGGAACTTAAGAAAAAGTATATTGTGAATACTGTATGACTATAGTATATTTGGTACACTCCAGTTACCTCATGATAGTTACCATAATCTTAGGTGGTGGTGTAATATTTTCAAACAGTTTCATTATACAAAATTAATATAAACTCTGTACTGTCGAGTACCGGTAATTATATATCACCACCAATACCCACTTTCCCTTTATTCAAGGAGTGGGGAGGCTTTAGTACCAGTGCAGGACGCGAGAAGCATAGGGTCCAACTCTGAGGCTATATAAACTTTTTGTGGGGTCATTATTGGAGAACAGGGCTCCCCCCCCCACCCCCCCGGTATATATGGGGGTACATGAGGCTGACTGCACCATTGTAAGAATGCTGTAATTATATGTACTAATTAAAAATATCTCCATTGCAGCAACTATTCACTATATCACAAACAATACAGTACAGGTACTTGCAATTTGTCTGTTCATACATACACTTCTCTGGTGTGTACAATATTATACCAATTTCTATGAAATCTGTGTACAGTAAATCCTCATTATTCACTGGGTTTATGGGTATACAAACAGTGTAATTCACACCCATAACAATAGAGGAACACAAGGACTTACTGTATTTCATATAAATTGTAAGATATACTGTACATATAGTACAGATTAAACTTTGCCATCATCAAGGTCCTTCTTCAGGGTCCTTAAGATCTCGCCAGCCTTCTCCAGGTTTTCATCCTCCTAGTAAATGTGAAAATCATTAGTTGATGTTCATGGTATTGTTGTTAAGAAGATAGTATATGTTTGGTACACTGGATCAAAAAGTATCGCACAGGTGGGATCTGATGGTTTCTGTAAATGATCGCTACAGCTCATGATAAACAAGCTCGTTTTCAATAACTATCATCTTTGGTGTCAGAATGTTTTACAAGGGAAATTTGTGATACTTTTTTGATCAAGTGTACATTGGAGTGCTTTGGTTCCACCAAAATATACCATGAAACTGGAAAAAATGAGCAAAAATAATTGTGGCCTATTGCTTGGAATAGCTCAGAGGAAACAATTTTTCCAGACTTAGCAGCATTGTATTTTCCTTAATGCAGCCCTGAATCACAGGACACCCACAACCTATAATGAACATATTTTCCAAAATATCTTAAAAGTGGTTTGGTTGAAAAAGTGTATGTATTGAGGAAGGTTATGACACATAATTATAGAGTATGTATGTTGGTTAAATATTCACACTGATGTTAATACACTCTTCACCCAATATTACAAGGCTATAACTGTGACTTAATTGATTTTGATCTTCCTTTCATTAGAAACTTTTCTTTCTTTTTTTGCCAATGAGAATTGCAAGGCAAAGCATTTTTTTTAATGAAAATCAGAACCAAAGCAAAAATCAAAAGAAAAACTCCTGAAAAATACTTTGGTCAAGTTGAGGCATACCTTGTCCTCAGATAAACTTTGCAAGCTAATCTAAACTGCTGCAGCTTCCATTGGAACCTAATATTTTGTCCTCTGAGACTCCACTTTACAAATGATGGTGATCTTCATAGAAATAATAATTCAGCTTACAATACAGTGCCATAAAGATTTGCCATGGCAGCCCATAGCTTCATGCAGTACAATAACAGTGATGATAATATTGCTGTTGTTGTAGACCCTTGAAATATTATGAATAAATATTTGTATCTACAATATCATTTTACAATCAGTCCCTCGCTGAAGACCAACAAATGTTTGCCCAGGCTTCTATTATTTGATACTATATATGGTCAGTGATTTAGTGAGGGTGTGACTAGGTAGTGTTAAATCTATCCATACTGTAGTATGGTCAAAAAGTTACCTCTTACCTTAATGAAGCAAAAACGGATGTAGTTTTCTCCAATGTCACCATGCTCAGGAGAGTAGAAAGCAGATGGTGGAATCCCTTGCAGCTTTCGATTGCGTGACAGCCACTTGACAAACCTGAAGTCCTTCCTTTCATTTGGACTACCACCTATATTGATCTTGCTGACTGGAAGTAATAATAACAATAAAAACCTATGAATTCCAAACATGTATTCTACTAATCATCCTAAATGAATTCTGGGTGCACTATGATTATTGGAGTGCTTTGATTCCTCGAAAGTACGCCGGAAAACAGACCCAGATTAAAAAAAAATAACAGTGGCATCTTGCCTGGAATAGATTAGAGGAATCAGTTACTCCGGATTTACCAACACTGTACTGCTCCCTTAACCCTTAAACTGCGGGTGAAGATATACTATATGTCATCAATGCAATTTTTCAATTTGCGAGCCCTCCAACTATTTTAATTTTCTTACATTAGATAGCAGACTTGGCTGGTCACAAAACCACATGTCCCTGCCCTCTCTTGGTTCAAAAGCATTCAGTCTAGCTAATGCGCTGAGAGTGTGAGGACATAATCCATGTCAAAGATGTGTAAAAGTGTGCTTTGAGTGGTGGTCATTCTGAGCAAGCTACCTGTACTAAAGATATCCATAATGTTTAGTCTTTACAAGTACATTAGGAGACATCTAAAGGTTTGTACTTCAATATCATGTATCATTTATTCATCCAGGTTTAATGGTTTATAAGCTACTAGCCGCCAGAGTTTGTTTACATTTTGTAAATATCCCCGTGCTTGAAAGGTTAAGAGATTAGTGAGGGAGAAGAAAAAAAAGGCAAATGAGGAAATACCAGTATATAGGATGGAAAATAAATGAATATTTTTATGAAAACCAAAAGCTATTTGCAGAAATAGTTATGAACTATGGGAAAAAAGTGAAAATATGAAAGATAATAAGGAAAAAACATAAGGTATTTTAGAGAGAGGTCAGGAAATGCAGGAATGAAATATATAAAAAAGGAAAAAGGGTAAAAGTGTGCAGGATAGTACTGGTAGACTAGGCTATTTATTGAATGTTAATGACAAGAAAGCAAGATGGAAGGACTGTTGTTCAAGGTGCAGTGAATAAGGATTGCTTTGTCATCCTTACTAGTTAATTTTACACTTGGTTTGTTGTGCTTCAATGCACCTCATTCATTAGTACACTGTACTGTACACTTTATTTATTTGCATTATTATCTATTATTATTCAACTTTTTAAATTAATGTACAGCAACTTGAGCTACACATACAGTAATATGTGGGTTAAACTGTTTTATATAATCATTAATTTGCCAGTCACAATTTCTAAGTGTTTATGCACTTAGTCTATTGTGCCTTACAGTGCCTCATTAATGTATGAGCTAAACAGTGCCTCATTAATGTATGAGCTAAACAGTTTCAAAGTATTTGCTATTATACTATGCCATCCACTCTTTTCATATAGTAATCCCTCGTTTCCACTGTTATGGATGGATTGTACAGATTTCTATTAATCTGTGAACAATAAATCCTCATTATCCACTGGGTTTATGGATGTGTAATGTACAAAGAAGGTTTACTGTACAGATTCATTTCAAACAGCATAATACACAAACATGTGCTCTCACCCATCCTTTTCAACCTATACATACACGTCATACAGTACCAACACTCCAGGCACCACAAATACACATAGCCTCCTACGCAGACGACATAACACTCACATGTACACACAAACGCAGACACAGCCACTCTCATCCTCCAACCCTACCTCAACACACTTAATGCCTGGTTCACCACAAATAGACTTAAAATAGCACCCACCAAGTCAACTGTCACCCTTCTCACCAACTGGAATGTAGAACACCACTTCAAACCACACCTCACAATAAACAACACACCTATACCACACACACACACAAAATACTTGGCATAACATACAATACATCCATGACATTCAAACAACATATAATGACCATCAAAAACAAATGCATGCAAAGACTTAAAAGCCCTCAGATCACTTGCCAGCACAACATTTGGACATAACAAAGAATCCACAATCACAGTATACAAACAATATATTCAGTCAGTGATGGATTATGCAAGCCCTGCCTGGGCTTCAAACCTCGCTGAGACTCATCACAACATACTTTAAACCATACAGAACAGAGCCCTAAAGACAATCACAGGCTGCACAGCTACAGACCACCTACACCATTAAACCAAAGTCCTCAAAATCAAAAATCATCTTGACATGAGAGGCACACAAACACTTGCTACAGCCTCCACAAACTCACATGGCACAACACCCACACATGCCAAGGAACATTAAAACAACACCTAGTACACGATACCATACACAAATACTATCACCTCTTACACCATGCCCACCCCAAACCAGTCTCCAGAAACATATCCATACTCAAATCACTCATCAGTCAATCCAAACACTAAAAAACAACACACATCTGCATGCACGACCTCCTGACATCCACCCATTTGAATCCTCCCTTCCCCGTGAGGACAGAGTCCACCTGGCCAGGCTGCGGTGTGGCCACTACCTGGCCCTTCTGACATATCAGAAGAGGCTGGATGGAGCCATTGCGGATGCCTGTCCGGGATGCAACACAGCACCCCATTCTATTAAACACATTATTGAAGACTGCAACGCACACAACCACACTCGCCAACATCACAACATACACTCCCTGAGGGCACTGTGAAAAAGCCCGGTTCGGGCCATGGCCTACCTCAGGAGCTCAGGGCTGCTCGGCCAGACAGCTTGAGGAACTTCAACAACAACCATGACAACAATGGAAAAACAAGGAATTACAGTAACAAGAATGAACAACATTCAAGAAACCCAAAAAGTTTTTTTGACTTACTTATATCTCTGACATCAGCAAGTATGAAGTATCCTCCTTCAGGAATAATGGGATTAAAGCCAGAATCACTGAGAATCTTAACAAAGTTGTCTCGCTTCACTTCCAGCTCAGCTGGCAGGGACTTGAAGTAACATTCTGGGGTCCCAAAGCGTTCCAATTCAATCTCAAAGCTTTCAGCCACAGCTTCCTACAGGAGTATAAAAATCATCATACCAAATAAATATATAGGAGAGTATGTTGTAGGATGAGAAAAACTCTTCTTGGTCTAGGAAAATGTAAGCAACCAACTAACCTGGACAGGTGTGGTGCAGGTATAAACTGAGTGCTGGTGGATGACTTGTGGACCCTTCATGAGATGAGCAGGACCATAAGCCCAGCCTGTCTTCCAGCCTGTTACAGAGAAGGTCTTGCCTGCTGACCCAATGGTCACAGTTCGCTCCCACATGTCAGGCAGTGTTGCTGATCAATTAAGAGTCAACAATTAACTGATTATATATACCACAACTACAATTGCTGTCTATACTAATTAACTTGATATATTTATCACATCTACAATAGCTGTCTTCACAATTAACTTGATATCTTTACCACACCTACAATAATTGTCTACACAATAAACTTGATATAGTTTTCACACCTACAATAGCTATCTAGAGTAGGTGGAGAGGAATTTTTGTCTACAACAGTACATCTATAATAACAGGTCCTAAGTATCCCCCTTTTGGGTCCCAGTACTTGAAGGAAGCCTGGTCCCTCTTCCAGTATAATGTCTATAATCCCACAGCTTACCCCCCCCCCCCCTACTCAGTCCATCATGAGCCTCCCTCCCAGACTGCTGGGTCTTGGTACTAGAATACTGTTTTCCCTCCCATGCTTGGGTCCTGTGTAATAAAGCTAAGTAATATGTATGTATTCCATTTGAAGAAAAGGCACATGACAGGAGCAACCTACCCATTCTGATGTGTTCTTGGCCAGTGTAAAACATCCACTCATACACCTCATCCATGATGGCTATTACATTGTGCTTTTTGCACAACCCAGCAATCATCATCAATTCCTCATATTTGAACACCTGTAATAAAAGAATGACTATCTGGAGAAACATTATTAAAATAATAAAGAGGTTTCGTTCAAAACCAAGAAAGTCAGCTAATATGCTTACTACTTTTGGCAAAGAGGGAAAGAAACCTGGCAGGATCATCATAGAGGAACTGTAAAGCAAAACTTCTGTAGATCACTTAGAATTAGTCAATTTTTCCCATAAGAAATACTGTACAGTAAATTGGATTTCTCCACTATAGACCTCCCAAAACTATGCATTATGAAGCATTCGAAGTAAAACATTGCCTAGTTATACCTGTATAGTAATACAGTAAACCATCTCTAACTCAGATCAATTGGGGAGAGACCCTTGTCGAGTTATCTGAAGGTTCAAGATATCAGAGGGGTTAATTTTGATGTGTTCGAGAACAAAGGTACCATTGTATATTACAGTACTTATACAGTACTGTGAATGTGACAATTCCCTGATTCTTATCTCCCTCGTACCCAAAATATATATCCTTGATTCCTATCTGCAATGTACAGTAAATAGATTAAATAGTTAAACTCTATCCAGAAAGTAAATAAAGATTAAATACAGTAGTTAAACTCCATCTAGAAAGTATAGAAAGATTAAATGGTTAAACTCTTCTCTTTCTCTCTGTTTCTTTTTCATTTGATGTATTTTCATTATGCTAGGCTCATTCTCCCTATCTATTATTCAATCTCACACAATGTACAGTTGCCAAAAAAGGTATTGCGACAACTATTGATACAACATTAAATATATTAATGTACATACTTATTTGTAGGGATTGTAAGTATGTATTGCAGAAGGATATGTATATTTCCTTATGTTATACATGCTTATAGTCCCTACAAATACTTGTGGATATTACTAGGGTTAAAGTTCTATCATGATTTGTTGCAATACCTTTTTTGGCAACTGTACATATAACCTTAGACTAAGGGAGGGGGATGGAAGAGAGATTGTCTCTTGATATATTCCCTCCACCACGATATTGGCAGTTTCAACTCGTTTATAAATATATTTCATTTATCCATGATGCACAGGACACCCAACCCTCGATTTAAGGGATTTCTGATTTAAGACATTTTCATTACTTAATCCCATATAAAGTACAATACATACAACTGGTCATGAAAACATTATTCTTACCTTGCCAAGAGGGTTATTCGGTGTGTTTACAATAATTGCCTTGGTCTTATCACTAAAGGCATTGGCCAACTCTTCAGTATCGAAAACCCAATCCTCAGAGGATGTCACTCCAGTTGTCTTCCTCTGTTCCAATAATATATTGTAGATAATATTGAACACAGTCTTAGAAAGGACTATACAAGAATAATTGACATAAGTATAAGCTACTTTGAAACTACAATATTCCAAGCAGTTGATGAAGAATTTTTTGTTCATATTATTTGACAATACACTGTACAACAAATAAGTTTGAAGTTATGCCAAGCAGCTGTAACGGTAATAAAAAATCCTTAGTGAATTATATTACATTTGAGACTACAATTAAAATCCTTAGTGAATTATATCCTGACACTGTATGTGCATATGAAACAACATTAATACTATACAAACTTACTGGTCTTAGAGGAACAAAGACAGGTGTACCTCCAGCAAGCTTTACTTGGGGCATATAGCAGTCAAAGAATGGCTCAATGATGATAACCTCATCACCCTTGTTTACCAGACCTATTGTAAAAATATGCATTAACATCTTAAAATGTAGTAATACTTCATATTCCACGATTATTATGAGTGTGTATTACACCGTTAGCTATGAATCCTAATTATCCTCTGGGTTTATGGATGTGTTATATACAAAGAGGGTTTCTGTACAAACATTCATTACAAACAGTTCAATACACACCCATAACACCAGGGTTTACTGCAAGTTCTACTGACTTTATTCTCTGTGAATATTAGTTATTCCCCACAGGGCTAGAATAAAGATTGTTGTAGGATCTGGTCACTTTCTAGTGGATTTGACGAGATCTGCCCACGTGGATTAAAAATCCATGTGAGGTGTACTGCAACCGGAGGTTTTTTTTTCCCCACTGCTATGTGAACCGCCAGCACACGGGGGTGCATTTCCCTTTGCATGCAGCAGTGTAAACTCCCTCCCCCTTATGGTCCCTTCAGGGCTGGTCTCATGGAAGGTATGTCCTCACTTGTAGCTCTTTTGGTAACTTGGACTTGGGCCCACAGAGCTGGCTGTGGGATCAATGCCTTTCCCCCAATCTCCCTGGCAGTTGGAGGCCCCCAGACTCCCTGGTCCAGAAAGCTCTGGTCCCATTTCCCTGGGATGTGCTTTGGTAGCCCAGGCATATAGGACCAACCCCTCGTTTGTTTTAATTAGAAAAGAATTAAACTTTTAAAATTTGCCCAACTAATCTTACCAAGATAACTATTTATTAAGCATTTGAACTAATTGTATTATAATTACCCATGATTGTGACAAACAATGCCTCGTAAGCCCCAGCAGTGACCAGCACCTCAGTCTGTTGGTTGATCTCCCGCCCAATAAGCTTCGAGTACAACTTGGACAGGGCGGCAACAAGGCGAGGATGGCCCTGTGGATTTTTGTTAGCATTACTGTACATTTATATAATTTGCACCATGCAAGTACAGCAAATCCTCGATACACAATGAATAATTATTTTTATCCACCACTTCACTTTATACTCAGTCCCTCAATAAAGGCCACCAGATGATTATCCAAACTTCTGTTATTCATTACCATACAGATTATGTGATTTACTGTGCCTATAATGAAAGGATGGTGCTAAATTTATTCGCCTTACATTGAGGTCATACTGTATTTTCTTTTTCTTTAAATAATTATGGATATTTATACAGTATACGGTATATATTTTTTCTATTATATATGCTAGTCATCTGTATTATCACTATTTATCAATTCCACTATGTGCATGTAACATGTTTGTCCAATCAGCAAATGTTCTTTCTGAACATAAGTTTGTTTACTTGTTCTTAGTGAGACATGATGGGAGAAGAGGAGGAGCAAGCATGTGTTGTTTAGGATTAATATTCATTCAGAAGTAGAGCAATATGCAGTACTCTTTCATTGTTCACTGTTATGATGGGTGCATTTTATATTGTCTTCTATGAATTGGTTTACAGTACAGTACTTACAAAACTGCGTGTGTACTGGTTGAGTAGAACGTTGGTATCATTGGTGCAAGCCTTAGCCAATGCCTTCCTTACTGTGTCTGGGGCAGCAAAATCAGGGAATCCTTGACCAAGGTTTAGAGGTTTTACTTCCAATGCCAGCTGTATAAATTCAACCCTGACAATTGAAAACAGAAAGATTTATAGGCTTATTATCAATTAGATAACCACTACACTATTAAGACAACCTTTACTACTGTATGTTGGCTACCTCCAGCTTGGAGATGAAGGCCTGGTACGGTAGCCTATATGAATGTATGTATGCCTGCTAGGTTGTATTTATAATTATTTCTCTATAATTTTCTCAATTTTCTGAGCAAAACGTCTCCCCAACTTGAAAATAAGAATTGTGGAATCCCTAAAGCCATGCAGAAACTAAAATTAATTAGAAATTGTAGTAAGACAATCGATACTGTATTTCCAAGTGAAGGACAAGTTGATTCCCCATAAATCCCTTAAATCCTGATTTGAGTGTACCTGTAATAGCATAAAACACTATAACAAAACCAGTATAGGTATGAATAATTACCAAACGCTTTTCTCAATGCCGCTGGTCTTCTCAGCTACGGCTGGTGGAAGGACAGTGGTGGCCATGGTCCTTGTGTGTGTGTGGGTGGTGAAGGAGTTGCTTGTATATGGACTGAGTGCTGTGGTGATAGCTAAGGGACCTTGGCGTATGCTTTTTGAAGTTATTGCCCTCCACACCACACTAAGCATCACCTGTCTGTAATCCATAAAATAACAGTTGTTGAATAGTATTAATAAATACAGTAATCCCTCTTTATCTACTGCTGTTATGGATGTGTATCATACTGTTAACTATGAATATGTGGGTTTATGAGTGTGTAATGTACAGTTGACCCCAGGAATTCATATATAGTACACCACTGTGACATCAAGGATTCGTAACAACAAGAATATTTAATACATTAATTTCCTAACTCCAAATATTTCTAGTAATGTTATTTGGTTAATACTTGAATTAAGCAGCAGAACAATGCCTACAGTATGTGCTAAATAAAAATCTCTTATAACCAATGCTGTGTATGAATTCCTGAGACCGCCTGTACAAAAGGGGTTTCTTGTACCCAAATTCATTACAAACAGTGCAATATACATTCATAACAACAAAAGAAAAAAAAGGGGTAAATATTGAAAGAATTACCGTTATTGCGTACGGTTTTTCGACCTTTATTACTCACTTATTTAGACCATTCTAAGACTATTTTCTTCTATGGCATTTTCTCTACAAATATGTGGCATTTTGAAATTAGCCTGACTTTACCTAACCTAGACTGCATCAGATTACCGGGACCTATCCTGGACAGACTACTGGGAGCTAACCTGGGCAAATAACTGTGGTTAAGTACAGGAAATGATAAGGGCCAAAATACTAGGACCTAGCCGGATCTGGCAATACTGCTACAAAACCGTAATTCTTTAAAAAAAATATAAAAAAAGGGATTACTATTGTTGCTGCAGTTCTGGGATAAAGCTTCCAATTACATCTCCTAATACATTTGAATGGGAGTCAGTAAACATGTAGTTCATATTGTACATAATATATACTGTCATGAAAGATTAAACTGTTCTTCTCATGTAGCCTAATTATGCCCCAAAATGGATCTTCTATTAGGTTGTAGAGGTAGGTATATCTGCATAAAAGTTCCACATGGCAAACATTTACAATTTGTGTATATTTCACAAGGGGACAATGTAATATGTTCATATGTAATGAATTAAGATGAGGTTGCACTTATTTTTAGTATAGGCATATTGAAAATTTCAGTGTTTTCCTGCCATTGTAAACATTGGACAGTCCCAGTAGTTTGCCTAGGTTAGGTCCCAGTAGTTTGCCCAGGTTAGGTCCCGGTAGTCTGCCCAGGTTAGGTCCCGATAGTCTGCCCAGGTTAGGTCCCGATAGGTCAAGTAAGGGTAAAAAAAAACTTATCTCCTCACAATATTATCATGCAGGCTGGCAGGTGGACCTCTTATGCAGAATTACCAAAAAATGAAATAAAAGCATTTCAAAGGCAATTAAAAAAAATATAAGTCGTAATTGTCACCCATCTGTAAATTACCCTCAACAAAGTATTGGAGCATCCAGACACAAGTAAAACCTAAAAACACTAGTAGGGTCTATACCCCGATGAAAAATGACTATCATGCACGGTTACGAATGTACAGATAATGACCTTGAGACACATTGTTATTGTTAATCTAATATATGTTCTGTAACTAGGGACATGTCATATTGGCATGCATTATCTCTACATCATTAATAAACTCCATCTGACCTTTGTTGGATAGACTTAAACATCAAAGAATGGTTCACACCACCAAATAATCTCGATAAATAATTCTTGTAGCTCCTGCCAAGTTGCTTATAACCTAACCTCACCGGTCCGTCTGCTCAGGCAATGTCCCAACTGTTACTGTTACTGATGAGTGAGTCACGACACGATAAAAATGTTACGATATGTCCTTATTGTCCTAAAAGGCAGTGTTACCAGTTGCCACACACTCTCAGGTTGATAATTATCGTACTGGTAAATGACCGTAAATCCTCAAAATTTATGTTTTTTTCAGTAAAATTATCCGAGAAAATGTATCGTATTTATTATCGTACACTATTTTTTTATGTCTAACGCATTTTTATAACTTGCTTGACAATTAGAAGAATATAATGTAGTGGTTTAATTAATGAATGACGAAACTGAGTAACTGTAATTAGGGTGCGTCAAGTCACGTCACGTCAAGTCAGTGTACGTCAATTGGTGCGAGTCAAAACACAAAATATCCGTTCACACCGACAGTGTCAGCCCGAGTCAAGTCATTACTCTGTTTACTCAGTGGTTTGCCAGATTTCAAGAACAATGGACCCATTTTCAGTTGGTGAGGCAGGTAGCTGTTCTGTTTAGGCTTCGGCGTCGTTGTAGACGTAAGTCAACCCCAATCTAGATGCATGAACTGAACACCAAAAGGCCAGATTTTGGAAACTTCAGTCATTTATTCCCAGACTTGCTGAACCATCCAGAAAAATTCTACGACTCCTTTAAAATGACTAGTGAAAACTTGAATAAGGTGGTGGAGTTGGCAGGATGTTCCATAAAGAAAAGGAACACTAATTACAGGTGTGCTGTTGGAGTTGAAGAAATAACGACAATTTTTTTAAGGTAAGAAGTGTCTTATTGAAAATTCCAACAATAAGTATGTGTGTAGGGCAATAATGAATAAAAGAAACATGGTAATAGTTCATTTATTCCTGTTTGTAAGTAAAAATGCAACTGATAAACAAGAAATTCACCACCGTGGACTGGCTGTGACTGACACAGAAATGGGTCTGGCGCCATCGGTGACTCGACGCGACGAGACGTGACTCGACTCGACTCGACGCATCCGGTGTGAACGGCTTTGCCTTACATCCATATGATTTAATGTTAACTGCGGGTGGCGAATAATGACGCATCGTGACGTACACTGACTTGATGTGACGCGACTCGACACGACTCGCTTGGTGTGAATGCACCCTTACTATCTGACGATTCATTGTGACTTTGTAGTGCTGCTATCCAACGGTTCCAAATTTTAATGGAGTAATGTTTTTGTTTTCTTTCTATTAATTTTCTGCCTATCATCTCCTCTTGTGGCATTAAGGTATTAAAATGTTATCACTAGTAATAGTAGCAACAGTAGTAGTTGTATAGTTGTAGTACATACTTCTTGTTGTGGTAGCTATAAAAAATAATTGTTGTAGTAGCAGTGGTGTTTTTTATTTAGGAGTCATCATTTTTCATCAACAAGGCCTCTGTAAACTATCAAGCATGTATGCGAAAACAGGGTACGTGGCTGCGTAGGCATAACAGTCGCATGTAGGAGCGATTGATTTGATGCATGGTTTGCGAACTTTGCGCAATTTACTGAGCCATCATATCCAAGCTTTACGTCAATCACAGTGATGCTTGATAATGCGTGGTGATTGCTCAATCTTCTTGCTAGTGTGTGGCGAATTAAAATGATTTATTAATGATAGTCTATAGAGGCCTTTAGAATGGGTTTAACTCTTCTCTAATAAATATCATGTAAGTAAATGTATTATATTGGTAATGAGTAACATGTTATAAACATTATGGACAAATTACAACAATAATATACAACACATATATCCAAATAATAATACATTCAGTCATGTGAGAAACACTATTTTCGAATACTGCATCAGTACCAAGACCAGTTTGTCTCACATGAAAAGGAGCTTCAGTATTTAATTATATGTATTGCAATAATAATTAACTATACGTCCGTCCTGATCTGTCAGTGACACCATAAATATATTATTTATATGACAAAGATTGTGACCGTGTTGTATTTCCAGAATCGCTTTTCTGTTTTTCCATATTCATTACCTGCTCACTAATTTCTCGACCTTTTTAACCATACTTCCACCTTTATTATTCTTGCTAAGAGTACATACATCAGAGTACTGGAACATTTCCCCATGATTTTAGCATCCGTAACTTCGTTTTTCATATCTTTTGCTATATACAGTACAGAATATTCTATTAGGCTCATCTGCTCTCTACTTTCACATCTCTAGTGAGTATGAAATGTAGTACCTTAGTACCCAAAACTGATAATACAAATACAGTAGAAAATGAGAAAAATAGGTAAGTGAAGTATGCACATGGTACAAGATCATACATAAGCTTTATATTTTATAAATAATGTACACATTTGGAATATTCATGGGAAGGGTAAACATAAAAGCTCTACATGAATATCTGCTTTGTGATGTTTCCAGACACTGGTTTCTTGCACCAAGAAAGTAAAAAAAAAAAAAAAAAAAAAAACAGGAAAAGAAAACTGTACAGCCCAGTCTACATACATTCACTTCTGCAAGACCAGTTATCAAAACATGGAATTTCAAATATTCTAAACAGCTTGCTGGAGAAGACCAGTGTAGCGGTTGATCTTGGTGGCAAGAGACATGTCTACGTAGCGGTCTCCAATTGATACGAGCATTCCACCAATAATAGAAGGGTCAACTTTCATGGTAATCTGTAGAGACTCTCCAGTCTTGGTGAATGCTTTCAGAGATGCTTCAAGATCCTTTTTCATTGCTGCATCAAGGGGCTGAAAAATTACAATCACCTTAGTCAACAGGCAGACAGATCACCAGTTTGGAATAGGGCGAGTACATTGAGGGAGAGAAATGAGTGTGGAATAGGGGTACCTGACTAAGCAATGAGGGAGAGCTGAAGAGACTTCTGTCGTGGCACGTGGGGGAAGTGGTGTCAGAGTTCCAGATAGATCTGTCAATATTTTTTTCTTTTTCTCAAGCCCTTTCTTATATTCTCATATAATTTACAGTACTTACTGAAGTGCCTCACTTCTCCAGCAAGTATATTTTTACTTTTGGTATACTTTCTGACAAGTTTCGACCATGATCCCTTCTGAACTCTCACATTTAGGCTGGTACCTCTAATACTTCTTATCAAATGTTAGCAACAAGTCATTTTGTAAAGACAAAATGCCCAGTAAGTAGAAAATTTGTCATTAAATTTCTTGAACATGTGAATATATTGCTCTGAATTGGTTCACTACTCACCTTGGCTGTAGTGACCTCACACACAACCTCGCCTCTCACAGCTGCCATGATGGTTCCAAAAGCATTCAACACTCCACCAGCCATGTTGAGGCGCCCATTCTCAGCAAGTGCACCTAAAAAGTGAATCACAGCCTCGTGACAGATACTGTGGCATAATAATGGATGTGACATTCATCTACTGAAATACATGATTTAATTCTTCCATGTACAGTACAATCAATTTGTACACTTGATTTGAGCTAAGAACACTGTTTCTCTCACCTCTCTCTCTCTCAAGTCACACGTGACTTTCGAGAGAGAGCAGGGAAGGGGCGTGACATGAAGGAGAGAGGTGGTGAGATCAACAGTGTTACCAGCTCAAATCAAGTCTCTCAGTCAGGATAGGGGGGGGAGGGGAGATATTTTTAACCAAGATAGTACATGAAAGTAACCATGATTTGTACTGCCCAGCCCCACTACTCAGATGGTGTGAATTTAAGGGCTGGTGTAAACCAGAGATACTCCTCCATCCGACTAACACAGGTATCCACAAATGCAATTTGCGCTTTATTGACGACGTCACAGGTGCAAAGTTACACCTGCTCCAGAGGTGGTATAAATCAATACATATGGATTTAATCTCTTTGAATTAGAAGTTTGAGTATTAATAATGAAATAAGTCTTAATTTGGTTATATGTAAACCTAAAAATATATCTTATGTTGTAAGTTTTAAATCCATTACTTTCGTAAATAAATAGCCAGGAAAAGAGGGATAGTTTGAAGTTCACCACTACAAACACAAATATCAAATGTATATTATACATAATTATATGGTGGTACAATAAAGAGAAGACATTGTGGATAGTGGTGTATATGTTGGAGTAGCCAGGCATAATCTACATCCCGCACAAATAAATACTGTACTTCGGTGTATCTTTGTGGATCCGGCCCAAGAACTATATTGTACACAGAGTTAATCAACATACCAAAAAGATTTTTTGTAAGATCACTGGCTTTCTTTTTGGACAGCACGGAATCTAGAGCCTCCTTCTTTAGATCCTTGCTCAATAGAGGATTCAGTATGAAATCGTTAAGCAGAGGATCAGTCTTCAGTAGGCCCTGTAAAAAAAAAATGTAAAGCATAAAGTAGAACAATCTGTAAAAGTGCTATACTGTACTCCAATATGCAGAAGTTTTACATGAAAATGATAAAATATTAATGTCCTGAAATTTAAAAAAAAGCTAAGCAATAGTAATCAGTGCAGTACAGTATTCTGTTTCTTCTGGAAATGTCTATAATTCCACAAGCTGTTCAAGTAATATGTACAGTATACTACATCATCCTTACTGAGATTTCCTTGACATCTTTGTCCACAGCATCCAGGGCCTTATTCTTCATTGCTGCAGAGTAAAGAGCTGTAGCATAACGACCCTCAACCCCAAACACCTGGATTGGGGGCTGTACAAAACAAGGAAAAATAACTTTAATTTTCACAACAAGCAAAGCCACATGGCATTAAGAAAACAATTGTAAGTCGCAATACAGTACTAAGCTAAAAGGAAAAACTTTGATGTTAACAGCAAGCATGACATATGGCTAGGCAAATAGCAAGTACAACTGGTATTCAAATACCAATAATAATTAGTATTATTTATGTGCGAGATATCTAACTTCTGGTGTGATATACATTATATGATCTGGGTTGAATTTATCCTACTGTACAGTCAGCAAATTAGTATCAACTCCACCCTTATATTTAATTTAAAAATAGTTGTACTCTTGATCTGTGGATCCCTGAGAGGGGGTGAGGCAGTCACTGTGGTTGCTGCCCCCACATTAGACAATGAGTAGTGAGTAGATAGTACAGTACTGTAGTAGCAGCTGTCTGGCTGTCACGGTATGAGGATGTTGGTACTGCTCTCTTTGCTGACAAGTCTGACTCCCTCCCACTCTAAATGTCCACCATGCTAACAATGAATGCAATGAAGCATTAAAAATAAAATGTAATGTGATAAATAATTCCCCACTGAATCATTGGATGAATTTGGTGAATCCGATATGAAGCTATGATAACGTTGTAGGCTCTTGCCTTTGACAACTTAATTCACAATAAGGTATTATTACAGAAGTACTGTACTGTGTTTTTGGCTAGGGCCGAGCAGTGTTACCATATCAGGCTAGGTCCCAGGAACTTGTTCCGGTCACTTTATGATAGTTTACATCGGTTATATCCCGGTAGTTTGACCAGGTTAGGTCCTGGTAGCCTGCTGTGGTCTAGGTTAGGTCAGATATTTCCAAATTATGTTTGTAAAACAGGGCATCTCCAAGAGTAACACTATAGATCAAAAGTGTCTTAGAATGGTCCAAAATAGTGGGTAATGATACTAAAATATACAATATAGTGAACACAGGACTTCTGTAAATTTACCCACAAAAACATATGATTCTATCTATCTATAGCTCTTCCATACTCACACTTCTACCTTTCATTATCCTCCCCAGTGATCCTATGACTTGTCTACCCTTCACTGCTCTCTCCCTAATTTCTCCTTCCATACTTCCATGTTTACACATAACTTTCTCCAGGTACTTAAACTCCTTCACTTCCACCATCCTCTCACCCCTCAGAGTTATCTCACACTTCGTCCCAGTTGGTACTTCCACTCTGTAAGGTGTAGCAAAGCAATCACTTCCGTTTCTGCTCTCTCAAACACCATCACTTTACTTTTACCCTTCAGTTTCCTTCGTTTACATAGAGACTGAAATTCATCCACCACTCTCTGTAACTCCCTTTCACTCTCAGCCATCAGCACAGTGTCATCCGCAAACAAACTTGCCGCCAAAGACAAATTTACTTCATTCAGCCTCAACTTCACCCCCAGACCATTCACTTTGGCTTTCATCTCTCTCATAAATTGAATACATCTCATATGATTGAATTACATAATTATAGCATTGAAGGAGCTAGTACAAAATTCTCTCATTCTTCTGCTTTATCCTACACAACACATTAAGTATTTTCGTCCATTCATGAAAATTTTAATTTTCATTAATTAAGGAAAAAATGCATTATCATACAATATTGAAGTGTCTGAGTACTTCGGAACAAGAGAAAAAATGTGAAAATTCACCGTGGAGGTGTCAGAGGTGCGGCTGTGAGCGGTGCATTTGTAGTCAGGAATACCAACCCCACATATCACAGTCCATAAGGGTGGTGTGGATACAGTCGGCTCGCGATATAGGCGCTAAATTGGGAGACCAAAACCTACGCCTATATCGAACCGTTCACTCCATGTATTAAATACAATATGGTCGGCAGACCACCCCATGTGACATAATAAATAATAATACATAATGTAAAGTACAATAAATAAACTTCAATATGGTCGGCAGACCACCCCATGTGACATAATAAATAATAATACATAATGTAAAGTATAATAAATAAACTTCAATATGGTCGGCAGACCACCCCATGTGACATAATAAATAATAATACATAATGTAAAGTACAATAAATAAACTACAATATGGTGGGCAGACCACCCCATGTGACATAATAAATAATAATACATACAGTAAAAGTCCTGTAATCTGAATTGCAGGGGACTGAAGGTCATTTGGACTATTGGTTGGACCTCCAAATACAGATATGCAAAAAGAAACACACAAATTATAGGATTACAGTAAACCCTCGTTATTACGAGTTATCAGAAGATCTGAGATATCCGAGGGCTTAAATTTGATGCGTATGACTGATTGTCTGTCTGTACACCCACTCTCAAAATTTCGTGTGCTTTCACTCGTATCTCTGGTTCCCAAACACAGCTAATGACTAAAAATAACTCTAAACTTGAGCCCAAAGTATGGAAAATGAATGATTTTAAAGGTTATTCATTCTAAAAGGTTAGGCCTAATAGCGTGAGTGTAGTGAGTGACGAGTTGACAAGTTCAGTTAACACCAATAATTCATGAGTTTCTACTCATACAATCACATTTCCTTAGTTTATATTAATTATTCTTTGTAATTTTCTCATACAATCACTTGCACTTTTCACCATATCAAATGTCTGTACCAGGATATGTGTTAAAAGTATGAAAATGCCCGTATTGATAAGTTGTTCACTATAAAGGGGTTAGGCTTATCACGAGTCTCAGTGAGAGTGGGGTGGAAATTTCAGTTATCACTAACAAAACTCTTTGTGGTGGTGAAATCACACTGGCATGGTGATCATAAACGGTGAATAAAACCCACTCTTGTTGACGGAAATAATATATTAATCCATACAGTTTGTGTGAACACTGCCACCATCTTCAGTGGTCTAGTGTGAAGAAAGGAATGACATAGATACAGTTTGTGGAGGGGGGGAGGGAAGAAGGTGTCAGTGGGATGGGTGTTACAACGCCATTTACAAGACTGGAAGGCTAGTTTATCAGTCAACATGAGCGCCTTTAACAAATTTTGTCCGTCTAAAACACGAAAATAGTAAAAATAGGCACCTTTAAAATACGTTACGCTCGCCTATGTTAAACTCGTTCCACCTATATAGGTATTTTTCCCCCCAAATATTTTTGAGTGCCTTCCGCCTATATCGCGAAACGCCTATATTAAGCACGCCTATATCGCGAGCCAACTGTACTTTTTTTGCCGACTGTACAAGAAAATTATGACATGTATATTCATGTACTGTAAACTGTATCAATATCATTTGACTCACCTGTACAAGTTGTTTTGAAGCCCCAGAGGTGGAGAAGGACCTCGCCTGCAAAATGAACAGAAATCATACCACTATATATTTTGCTTATAGTTGATCCCTTAAAGTAATGTCCATATCATAGCAGGCAATACTCCCCCCCCCCCAACAAATATAATAGGGGACAGGGGTTAAAGATATCAAATGTGGCATTTACTGTACCAAGTAATGGCCATAGAAAAATAACTTTATACAATAATCCATAGTAGTAATTTCAAACATATTGGTTGTAAACCTATAATTTTCCATGTGGCTAGTAGTTCTATAAAAAATCCACAAGAGGAATAATTGTCTGTTGAAGTACTTTGCGTATGATGGTCTACCATCAACTTACTCATAATAGACTGGTTGACGATCAAAAATTATTTCTATTAAACAATTTACATCATTAATAAATGAGCTGAATCGTCCTGTTATGTAATTTATTTGACAAAGAAAAATATTGTTTGGCATATAAAAGCCGTCAAAGTTGCACATAATGGAAGTTGATGGCTGTGCATCCGTAACGTCACTAGCCATACACGTAGGACGTGCCAAACTTTTGTTACCTTTGAAAGCAAGAGATTGTGATGTCCAGGGGAGTTGTGCAGTATTTATTGTACTTTTACGGAGGATATACTTTATATTCACCATGTCAGCCAATAGCCAACAATGGTGTTTTGTCCCAAAGTGCAAAAATATTTAAGGGCTTTTAATGATACATAAATGAAAAGGTAATCAAATGGACATTTCCTGTATTCATTATTTCTCTAATGACAATAAAACTCATAGAATTATAAGAAATGTTTAAGGGGTAAAAGAACAGAAGCACTGAGTTCACTATATTGTATATTTCAGTATCATTACCCACTATTTATGACCATTCAAAGACACTTTTCATCTATAGTGGTTCTCTCGGAGATGCCCCGAGGCGTTTTCACTCCCAATACAAATGTTTAAGTTGGAAATTAGCCTGACCTAACCTAACCTAACTTAGACCACAGCAGACTACTGGGACCTAATCTTGGCAAACTACCGGGATATAACTGGTGTAAACTACCGTTATTATAATGTGATCCGGGCAAATTTCAGGGACCTAGCCAGATGTGGTAACACTGCACGGCCCTAGTTAATAGTTTTAGGAGTAGCCAGTATCGCCCGAAGCCGGCGTTATCCGGGATTGCATGGGTCTTTAAGAACGGGATTATCACTATAAGGAACAGTACCGGTATGAAGTGTATTATGAAGGCAGAACCATAGTGAAATGTGTGTTTTCCCTCCCACCTATAACCCTACATTACTACACATCCCCCATGTATATCTCGAAAACGGAGAAACACAATAGATGAAAAGTGTCTTAGTTAGAATGGTCCAAAATAGTGAGTAATCATACTAAAATATAACTTACAATATAGTGAACTCAGTACTTCTGTATATTTACCAGTAACCATTTTTTCAACATTTACCAGTAACCATTCTTTCAACATTTACCAAAAACTCTGCTCGTGTATGCTACTTGTTATTAATAAACCATTAAAATTGAGGGTACGAGTTAAACCATTAGTGGATATCTGGCACCGGCTTCATTTTGACTCCATGTAAACACACAAACAGTAAATTACCGGTTTTATATACAAACCATTTACAACCACTAACTTACAATATACTATACTTTAATACAATGTGTACTACCTTAACACTTACTTCTTTACGTGTTATTGAATAGTTTAACTAGGGAAATATAATAATTATGTGGTGTATAAATCAGCTGATTGGTAACCGGAATATTTTAATGTTACTTATACCATTACAAATAACATTACACAACATAAATATTAATACAAGATTACCTTAATATCAAGACTGATTATTTGTAAACATATATAATACGTTCAAAGTGTTCTAATAGTGTTTAAACTCACCAAAATTCCAAATCTTGCAGCAGCCATGATTGTATTGTGATCAGCTGTAGTCCTTCTGCGCAGGCGCCAGGCACACCAACAGTAGCAGTGTTGCCAGGTCTACTTGGCCAAATTTCCCCAACCTCAACATCATAATTTCCCTTTAAACCTCACAAATTCCGTTTATTCTTGAAGATAGTCGCACATTTACCATCATCTTCTTGATGATATTTCGTCTGGTAGAAACTTCCCCATATACATATACTCTTTATATAACTTATATAATTTTCCCATTGATACCTTTAATTCTCCAGGTCTAGGGAAAACTATCCATACTTGGCATCACTGAACAGCAGCCAGGTGTTGCCAGGTTAGCTTGGCGAAATTTCCCCAGCCTCAACATCAAAATTTTCCTTTTTACCTCACAAATTCCCTGTTTACACTTGCAGATAGTCGTACTTAAATAAGGATAATAGACTATAGTCTATTATCCTTGGTCGTACTGGACTTGCAGTTGGGGAATAAAATATCTTCTGAACACCTTTGGCTGCTTTTGTAACAACACTAGGGATAAACACGTTAGTAATAGACAAAGTTCGAGAATTACTATATAACGGAAACTGATAGACGTCAAACACAACCACAGTTTGTGCTCTAAAGTTACTTTTCAACTCATGAATACTTAAGGAGCTGTTGTCAGAAGCTGCTAACACTGTTCAGATACTTTATTCAACAACTGTACACATTTACCATCTTCATATTTTGTTTGGTAGCAAATTCCCCATTTATTCTTGAATAATCTCTATATATAATATCCCCATTGGTATATCTTGTTTCCCATATCTAGGAAAAATTCCCCATATCTGGCAACATTGACCAACAGTCTGCCACTACAGCAGTGTTACCAGGCGTTGGCGTCAGCGAATCTGCAGAAAAACAATAGATATGGAATTTTTTCACAGCACACACTTACCAACAAAATACACATAGTGCAAGAAAAACATGTAATGGGGGGGGCGTTACAATCATATTATATACTGTATATATACACATTGAATGCGTTAGGGTAAAACATAAGTACTCATAGCTCTATTTTATGAGGAATTTTATTATTCATAATATAGTCATATTTTATCGTTATCCTGATTCCTACAGGTATATTCATATACAGTATATATATTTGTAATTCATAGTTATGGATTACTGCAGCTTTATATTTATATACTTAATACGGGACTCAGACATCATAAATGTAGAGTTTTAGGTGGAGGTGCCCAAGGCGCCAAATTTGACAGATCCTGAAAGCTGTAGGATTATATAAGAGTTTATATAAGGATGAAACTTGATAAGCACAACCATTTAGTGAAAAAAATGAAACTCATATATCGTAAATTCTGCTTCTCAGACAAAATATATAGCTTACAATTTTACTAAAGAACTAAATTTTAAAGTGGTGGGTAAAAAAAGAAAACGTAAATGTGCTATGGGTGATTTAATTAAAGTATACATGCATAGACTATTATGTTCAATGAGTTGCTTTATACAAGGTAGGTCTCTCATTCCAGAACCGTAATGGATGAATGATGATAAAATTCGTGTGATGATACAGTGAGGATTTTATTTGAATGAGACACTTGACAAAAAATATAACATTTAGCAAGTAATTTTTATTGCTTTGAGGATAATAGAAGACCGCTGTAGGCCTCAAAGTGACAGAAAAGTGGGTGGTGGTTACTTAAGGGGGTGCGGGAGTAGGGGACAGGCTTGGGGGGGGTACTGGGTTGGTGCGGGAATAGGGGGACAGGCTTGGGGTGGATAGAAAGCCTGTCCCATATTCCTCAACCCCCTAACTCCCTTAAGCCTGTACACCTACTCCCGCACCCCCCAAAACCCTCCGCACCAACCTAACCCCCCCACCCCCCAAGATTGTCCCCCTGTTCCCGCACCCCCTTAATTAAGCCGCATAACCATCTGTCCATGGCTGTCAAAATCCCTATAAATAGAGATATAGTGAATTTTTAGTAACTAGTATGGCAGTGGACTATAAAAAAATATTATTATGACCAAACGCGGTAGAATATATTGCTATTTATATTATGTATGTACTCATGGTCACAAAATGGGTACACACGCTGTTGTTTTCGAGGCTTTACAATTATAGAGAATGTAATAGAGAATTAATGTAAGACTGTGTAACTGCAATACAATATTATTATTAGATTTGTTGTGTTGCTAATCACCGAGTGAGTCACTTGTTGGTGGACCATTCACTGACGTACAATACTTCCAGAATAATGACCTCTCTTTCCATATAGCTTGTGTAAGAAGTCATCTGGTCAACTGTATAGTATAGTACCGATATAGTACAGTCACGAGAGCACTAATAAGTATCCAGGTGTGCTTCGAATACCACACCAGAGACAGTAAATAAACGAACAATAAGATCGCCATTGAAAATATATAGTTCGTTGGTGAATTGGACTGTTCAAAGCTTCAACCAAAGCTGTATACTTATTAGTGGTCGTGACTGTACAGTATGTATGTATATCACTGACACCTGCATTAGTATGTATACATGAGGCATATATGTATACATTAGTAAAGTATTTTATCATTTTATCATACAAATGCAGCTTTATCAATCTAAACAGTTTACTCAGGACTTGTGACAACGCACTGTACAAAAAAAATAAAAAATAAAACGTAAAGGGAGAAGTTTTGTGTTGATAAATCTGGAGCAACTTAATCCTCCAAACTACTGTATACCAAGCAACACAACACCATTATTTTTTTCCTCATCTGGCTGGTTCTGTTTCCTGGCATATATACTGTACTTTGGAGGAATCAAGGCACTCCAATGTACCAAAAAAAAAAAAAAAAAATTAGGAAAAAAAAAAAAAAGTGAAGCTAGAATGGTGAATGGGCTACAGGGTGTTGGTTTACAGTCAAGACTATCATATTATATATTTCTGGGAGGACATCTGAAGTGCATGCAGCGCCAGGCAAAAGAATTATATTATTACACTGTAGGCGACAACATAGTGTAGGGGAAAGAGTTCTAAAAAGCAAGAAAAGAGAGAGAGAGAGAGAGAGAGAGAGAGAGAGAGAGAGAGAGAGAGAGAGAGAGAGAGAGAGAGAGAGAGAGAGAGAGAGAGAGAGAGAGAGAGAGAGAGAGAGAGAGAGAGAGAGAGAATGTGTGTGTGTGTGTGTGTTGGCGGATTGTCTTACTATTTACAAGTACTGTATGTACATGTAGCTGGTTGAGAGAGAAAGAGAGAGAGGAAGGAAAGGAGTAGTAAGGAAGAAACGACTGAGGTATAATAATATGTAGTGAGTGAACCATCATCCTGCCTGCCTGCCTGCCTGCCTGCATGTCTGTAGTCCAACACACACACACACACACATACACACAACACACACACACACACACACACAACACACATACACACACACACACACACACACACACACACAACACAACACGCACACAACACAAAACACAGACACACACATTCACTCTTTCTCTCACACACAACACAACACACAGACACACACACACTCTTTCTCTCTCTCTCTCTCTCTCTCTCTCTCTCTCTCTCTCTCTCTCTCTCTCTCTCACACACACACAATGTAGCCCATGTGGGAGTAAAACACAACCACAATATTATTTTACACAGTAGAGAACTAACTAACTAACTAAGACTTGGAAAATCAGGCTATAAGGACCCACTATATACGTGAGAATTTCTACCCCCACCCTCTCTCTCTCTCTCCCTTATAGTAAAGATCGTTCTGTTACGTTACAAAGAGTTACATACATACATTCTGAAAACAGCCTCTTTGGATTATTCTTGCTTCTTTTTTTTGTGAACTTGAGAGAGAGAGAGACAGACAGACAGACAGACAGACAGACAGACAGACAGAGAGAAAGAGAGAGAGAGTACCTTTTCCTAAACTATAAAACTAAAACGTTGCCTTAATGTTTCATCACTTCTAAAAAAAAACAATAGATAGGCCTAAGCTGTACAGACATGACTTACAGCAGATTATGAAAAGCAACGAACCAAACCATTATTATCCTTTATGTCCTTATATACATTTGAAACATTTATTTATATCTATCAGTTAAGACAGACAAACAGACAGATGAACAAAAATAATGGTGTTCTGTTGCTTGGATCTGTTTCGTGGCATAGTAGTTGGAGGAATCAACAGTAGTCTTCCAAATTCACCAGAAAAAAAAAAAAATCCCCTTCAGTATATACTCCTTTTTTCCTCCCCCATCCATGTACCCTCCATCACCCTAGTTCGTTCCTAATATATTCTCTCTCCACGCCCTATTTCCCTTCTGTCCCTTCTGTTCTCGTCTTCCTCCTCATTCTTTATTTTTTTTCTCTAATACTAGCTGTCCTAATCTACTTTCTTTATCTAAACTATTACTTTCATTATGTCTCGTCCTCCTTTTATTTTCCTCTCCTCATTCCTTTTCTCAATTACTGTTCTAATCTACTTTCTTTCTCTAAACTATTGCTTTAAGTATATAATATCTTGCCCTCCACGAGTCTCATCATATTCCTCATTTATATTCTTAATTACTGTCCTAATCTACTTCTTTCTCCAAGTATTGCTTTCATTATGTCTTGTTCTCCTCTCCTCTCCTCTCCTCATTTATTTTCTCTATTACTGTCCTAATCTACTTTCTTTCTCAAAACTATTACTTTCATAATGTCTTGCCCTCCTTTCCTCTCGTCTGCTATCATCGGTTCCTTTAAGGGGGTCATTAGTCACTTTTGTTACATTGGAGTGCCATGATTCCTCCTCTAAAATGAACAAAAATAAATAATGGTCTGCTGTTGCTTGGAATATAGTTTGAAGGAATTGGTTGCTCCTGATTAATTTTACCAACACTGTTTTTCCATATCTTAATTAATCAAACTATACCACCAAACACAACATATATATATAATTATAAACATGGAGTGAGTGACGTGTAGCATGCATGGTTTGAATGAATGAATGAATAACAAGTAACCTTCAATTCATAAACATCTCAGCTGGTCTCTTAATTTATTCATCTACAAAGTTAAGTTTGGCCCATGCAGTTCCCCATTTCTCTTTTTCCTTCCTTCCCTTACCTACACCTCCTCCAATATAAAACCTCCAGTATAAACTCCCATGTACCTCTCCTTCTTCATTCAGTACTTTCGATCTCTGTTTTCCCTCTCACATTCCCACACTTCCTTCTCCCCTGCATGTTTCTGGTGTGACACTCTATACTTCCAATCCCACTTGTCAGTCTCTTCAATTAGTATTCCTTGTGGCCTATATTCTCTCATCCCTTTCTCCTCTTCTTGTCTTTTCTTATCTACTTCTTTCCTTTTCTTCTCCTTCTCTCATTCCTCTCTCCTCCTCGTTGTCTTTTCTCATCCCTTTTCCTTCCCTTCGTCTTTTATTCTATTTCAATTCTTTCACCCTCCATTTCCTCACCACTTCCTTCTTTTCTCCTTCTCTCTATTTTCTCTCCCTCTCCCCTTCCCTCTCTTCCTCACTCAGTTCTCTCTCCACCTCTCTCCCTCCTTCTCCTCCCCCTTCTTTCCCTCACTCAGTTCTCTCCTCCCTCTCCCCCTCTCTCTTTTCCTCACTCAGTTCTCTCCCTCCTCTCTCCCTAGCTTCTGTTCTCCATGTTGTGTTCCCTTGTAGTACTATATTGTAGTGGTGGTGGAGAAAGAAGAACTGTACGTGTTTATTATGTGTGTGTAGGTGGTGTGTTCGTGTGTGTGTGTGTAGGTGTGTGACAGTCTTTCTCTCTCTTTTCTTTTCTTCCCCCCCCCCCTCTCTCTCTCTCTCTCTTACACACACACATACAGGTCCTCTCCAGCTTCAGTTAGTATAATTTCTATAGTAACTCCTTCACTGAAAG
>JAWZYT010004578.1:5000-42500 GCA_034508575.1 Petrolisthes manimaculis
TAGCATTATGACACTGTTCCTCTCCCTCTTCTTTCTCAGACAAAAAAAGGCCATTATCAGTGTTAGTTAAACCCATATAAAGTCACGAGCACTAATAAGTATACAGTACAGGTTTGGTTGATGCTTCGAACTGTTCAATTTCACCAAAGAAGTAATGCCAATGGAGATCTTTATTGTGCATTTATTTACTGTCTCCAGACATTTGAGGCACACCTGGATACTTATTAGTGTTTGTGACTGTACAGTACAGTACAACACAACCTACCATGATATAATAAACAAAAAAGGTGCCCGTAAATCAACAACGACAACGCAAACATATTAAAAGCAACTTACTGTACAGTATACTCTAAGTTGTTCACATTACAATTCGGTGGTTTTCACTTTTATTTTATGGTAACTTTTAAATAACATATGATTAGAGACAGAGATAATAAAAATCTTCCCCAGTGGATATAAAGAAAAAGTCTTATTATGATACTGTAAATGTGAATAGAAGAGGGGGTTAGAATATATATACAGCATATGAAGTTGTGAAAGGGATCATGAAGGGTTATGAGTTTATAAAGAGATACAGTAGTGGATCAATAAAGTAATCGGTGTCTGGCCATATAAATAACATATTGAACATGTCCAAAATTTCTAACCACCCACTCCCATACAATAGCCAAGACCCCCTACAGCTGTGCCATGTATGTACGGTTCTCAAGAGTTGATAACAAAGTGTTCATGAGGACGACCAGGAGTTTTCACTGGTACTCAGTCGCTATAATTCATTAAGATACATTTGCCTTTGTAGAAACCCTTAAAAGTACTTAAATACCAATATTTCAATGGAGCCCAAAGTGTATTGTATACATGTATACTAAACAAATGTACTGAGACAGACACTTTTTTTTTTTATTAATAAAGATGTATGTATAATCACTCTTAAAAGTATTGACCCGCAGGCAATCCTCCTCCTCCCCCTCCACCCACCACAGGGAAGCACAATAGAGAATTCATTACAGGTGGAGAGTTAATGTCATAGGAAGTGAATTCATAAGGTTATTCAACCTTATTCTCTGCTGTATTAATTATCTTCTCTGCTCCTGCCTTCTTTAATTTATGTCCAACATACATTCCTGACCATCTGTCTCAGACTTATCTATTTTAATTAAGGGTATTTTAATCACTAGACAGTTTTATTACTGGAATTTTACAACAGCCACAAACTACTGAATAAGTATTATTTTATCATTCATTATAATCTGAGATATATTGACTGCTTCAAACTAAACATCTCATTTTTATAACAGCCTCCGTATGAGTAATGAAACAAAAGAATTGTATTTTCAATATATCTGATGCTTGTGTTTATTGTACAGCCAGCAGCATAAATATGTATCCATCCCATGTACTTAATAATGTCAATATGACCACATAAAGTTACATTCTGATCCATTTCTATTTTAACAACATGATATTATTATTATGAAATTTGCTACATGAAAAGTATGTCTGTCATTACTGCTTTTAAATATAGCTACAACATCACTAGGCTTATACTCTCACAGGTGGAAATGAAGTGAACATATGCTGCAGACTGTACAAATAAAGTTTAATGAAAAATCTCAGGCATAATTAAATTTTTTTTTTACTAGTATTTTTTTTTGCCACACACTGTGTTTATATCTGACTTAAGCAACACACAGTGAATTCTTTAATGAACACAGAATACATTTGGTGTTCTCATCTCATAACTGATGGTTGGATATTGGGGCTTAATGCCTATCGACTTTGTAATGGTCATTAATGCGATGTAATTGTAGTGTGTGTACGTGAGGTGCATATAGATAAGTGTGTGTGTGTGTGTGTGTGTGTTGTGTGGTGATTGTGAGTGTGTGTTGTGTGGTGATTGTGAGTGAGTGTTGTGTGGTGACAGTGTGGTGTGTGTGTTATGTGGTGATTGTTGCGTTGTGTGGTGTGTTGTTCTCATGAGCGACTTGAGTACTATCAAAGACAAAACTCGTGTCAGTGTTGGCCAAAAATTTAATACAACTCGTGAAACATTATGTAAGTCCAACCACAGTCAGTAACATTCATGCCCAGTATGGTTAGTCCTCTACCACATGTTTCCACCAGATTCCACGACATAAGTTTTGTCTTTGATGGTACACATCTTACAATCAAATCAGAATAACAACAAAAGTAAACATAGATTATATTCAAGAACATACATGGTGCATTCGATGGCATGGTACCATTATGATGCCACCATAGACAAACAGAACCATTGTACCGGTAACATGCCATCGTAAACACCATGGATGATCTTAATATACACTATATTATTATATTGTATTCCTGGTTAGCACAAGTTTAAATGTTAAAATATAGTACAGTACTGTACAACCATTTTGTAAAGGTGTACATTATGTTCAAATTGGAAGCTGTATGAACAAAAAGATGGTAAATGTATGTTTATTTAATTAAATCTATTACACTGATCAACCAGGAAACTATATATAAATCATTCATTCTGGCCGGTAGAAATTCAAGATTTGTGATTATACTGTTAATTAAAGGGATAACTTTTTTATGGTAAATTGGAGGCCTGCTGATTCCTCCAAACTATGCCATGAAACACATCTCTTATAAGTACAGTACAGTAGTAGGTACCGAGATCATTTATTTCCTGGCATAGTTTGGAGGACTCGGTAGGTCTCTAATGTACCAGCAAGAGAGCGTCCCCAAAGGCACAATTCATGTTAGTTTTTAATATAATAATGCCATCTGAATACTTGTACTGTACTGAAATTACTGTGAGAGCTGCAGCACATCTCATCTCTCTTATTTTTGTCTTTCCTTTACATTTTCTGTTGCCTTTCCTACCACACCATCACAATTTTCTCCTTGCCATATTGTTCATATTGCTACTCATTCCTCCTTCACATCTTATCAGCACCCACCTATCATTCCCTTCCAATTATAATTATCCATCATGCCTTTATCTCTAGTATATTTATATCAACTTTCTTTTTTACAGAACCGTTTCCACCACTTTCGACATCTCCCATCATCCACTCCCAAACAATTTGCTATCTAATGCTTTCACACTCACATATAATATTACTGTTTTAAGTAGTGCATAGCTGCTTGTTGTAAATTAAAAGATGGTAGATAACCTATTTATTGGAATGTTTATCAGCTACGGAACAGAGGGAAGCTGTCAAATTCTTACGTGAGTTACTCCTACATGGATGATTATATTTGACCGCGACTGTACAATACATCCATTTTTCCATTCCCATCATTATCCACCCCAGCCATTAATTCTGAGGAGGCTGGAGACACTTGTTCCAGTCCGGCCAGAAGCGCTTCTTCACCCTGTGGCAGTAATTCAGCAGGTTCGGAAATTCGCCTGTTGGAAAATTTATAAGTTAGTAGAATGCATACATACATCCAAAAAGTTGTAAGTAAAATACATACAGTACATCCAAAAAGTTGTAATTAAGTAGAATACGTACAATTGCCAGCACTTATAACTGGTATAGGAAAAGAGGATTAACAGCTCTGAATGTACCAGTTATAAGTGCCGGCAACTGTACATCCACACTGCACAGGCACCAAAAACTAACATACAACTTTAACTGTGTAGCAAATTATGATAGGGAAGGTTATGGGAGGTAGGTTCATATGCAAGAACATTCATGGTGTTGACGATGGCATGGTACAGGTACGATGGCTATGTTGATTGTCTATGGAGCCACAGTACCAATACCACACCATCGTACAGTATATATGCACTATGAAAATGATCTTGAATATGGTCCATTGTTTCACTTTAAGGGGGTGCGGGAGTAGAGGACAGGCTTGGGGGTGGGGTGTGTGGGAATAGGGGGACAGGCTTGGGGTGGGTAGAAAGCCTGTAACTTATTGCCACACACCCCTAACCCCCTACCAAGCCTGGTCCCCTACTCCCACACCCCTTTAAGAAATACTGTATAGCCTACTAACTGTGAATCATGTTGAGGTAGGGAGAGTTGGGTGAATTCCACACCACCTGAGCCAACATCCCAAAGGCAGAACAGTCCATTTCACTGGGTTTGTCTCCCATCATGTATGGTTTCTCTCCTGTCAGAAGTAAGGAAAGTGATACAGTAATTTTATAATAACATTACAATAATGAAAACATAACCTCCTTGGCAGAGGTAATAATTCTATACAACAGTTATACAATAATGATAATATACAGTACAGTAAAATAAAAATAACAAAAGAATTTTACTGACTGAGAAAGTCGAGAGAATAGACTGATATTGATTTGTGGATGAAAGAAAACTGCCCAAGGCCTGGAAGACCTTGAAAGACGAGGAAGAAATGGGACAGCAAGCACAAAAAAAAAAGTTTGGGCCAAAACCACACCAAACTCTCAAAGTACTGCTCACATCACCACATGTAATAATCTGGGAAGTGAGAAAATGCATACCAAAATAAATTACAGTATTGCAAGAAAGCCATAACACACATACAAGACATTCCATGCACCATCACCTATACAGTATATTAAAAGTATGACAGATTATACAGTGTCATACTACAGTACAGTACTACACGCTAGTACAAATACTACTGTTCTGTACTATGATTACTACCATTATGTACCATACAGTACTACTACTGAGACTGACAACAACAACATATAGTATATCATTACATCTATGACATTCAAAGTTTCCAAACACACACAAAACTCCAAAGCAAACAATCTGTATCAGCTGCTACACATCTTATACAGCAGAAGATTTTTCGGGGAGATTCGCTTGTAGTTCTCTAATTCCTCCAACCTATGCCAGGACACAGACGCCCTCAATGGTACTAATAGAGGATTTGTTTTATGGCATAGTTAGGAGGAATCAGAAACCTTACATTCTCCAACAAGAGAATCTTTCCTTAATACAGGAAATGATAAATAACAGTTCTGTAGCCTACTCCTTTTTGGGGCTGCTTAGTTTGGCCTGTGTTAAATTAGAACAGGATCTATTTCAGCAAAGAGCAACTCCACAATATACTTTCCTTCCTACCAGACCAAAATGGTGTGTCTTCTACCACATGTTTTAATTTATACTCACAAGTCAATAGAGTAGGGATTTTATGGCTAACTAACTAAGGCAAGACATATACAAGTATACAACCCTCCCATGCCACATTCGTACCAAGGAAGTGTGATAGAGCATTAAGATCCTGCCAGCCCATTGTCAGTACTTGGGGCTGTGAGTGTCGTCCAATACCCTGCATGTATGCCTGGAAGAAGAGCAGGCGACACACCAAGGGACGGTAAAAGTAGTGAAAGGGAAGGATCGTCCCCCAGTCTGGTGCTACTTGTGACACTGCACATGTATGGTCGTATACCCAACGCCACATGATGTTACACCTGACATACAGTTATACAAACAGGTCAGAACACAATTATACATCATCATCAAAACACCATTTCCTAGTACAGTACAGTACTTTCTTCACAACTGAAACATATAATCAACAGTTACATACAGACAACCACAACAAAACATATAATAGTAATAATACTGTAATACTATATTAGTAACAATAATAATATCTGTATCTTTTCTTTTACAAAGGTGTCAGTTCTTCAAATACGTGTACAACTCATTTAAAAATATATGCAGAATCTTTTTATTAAGTTAGAGTTGGCGGTAGCATGGTTTCTGCTCAGCTGAATATTATCATCTGTAGTCGATTGATATAAGTAAATGGATGAGAATGTTATGAAGAAAATGGTTATTATGGAAAATATCTATCATTTCACTTCCTATTGCTTGTAGTTTCTCTCTTTATAATAAAATTTTCTGGAGTTTGTCAAAATACAGTACAGTATAATACTCTAAATGACACCAGCATAAACTTTTGTTAAATTTCTACACTTACTACAGTATCTATCCTCTTAAACCTGATCCACAATTTTGTTCCTCTCTATCTGATTAGTTAATAATTAACCAAGCAGCTGGAAGTTGGACTGAAGAGGCTGAGGGTTGTACTGTCTTATTAAATAACTTCTAGTAAAAAAAAAAGGCTCTTCGTTACTCAATTCATATTATTTTGCAACATGAATTTACTGACAAAATGCTTTTGCCTCGAAGAAGTAATTCAATATTACCACTTTGACTTGTTAATAATAAAAAATGGCTTAGCAAGCAGCAAAATATTATGGTTGAGATACTGATAATGCTATATATAAGGACAGAGTTTCTGGCCATTGGAGCAGACCACTTTCTATGCTGTCAAAAAGCAGGTATACTTACTGTATTTTCTTGTAGCAGACAATAAATATCCATAGCTACTGCTATAGCTGTAGCTTTATTTAAAAAACTAACATTACTGGTGAAAGCTAACACCTTTAACAAGTTAAAAGTCTGATATCCATCAATTAAATGAAACCTATTGATATCAAGTATAAATACTGTATAGTTATCCTTTGCAACTTGAAAACAAAATATTTACACCTTACCCAAGGTGTCTGAAAGGGCACGAATATCCTGTCTACCCATCTCCTGTATATCTTGTACTGAATGTCGTCCTGTGCCTTGTATCCATAAAGCACGCTTGATTGTCTTCACGAATCTTGGAAGAATGAACCAAGCATAAAATGGAAGTTCCATACCATCCATCAAAGGTCTGCCACGTTGCAATACATACCGCCAATATGCTAGCACACTGTATGGATGGGAAGTAGGAATGTACAGTGTAATACAACTACTAAAGCACCATTTATAAATTAAGGGAGTGAAGGAATAGGGGGACAGCATTGGGGTTTTTTAGGGGGGTGCGGGAGTAGGGGGACAGGCTTGGGGGGTGGGGGTGGTAGGGGAGTGCAGGAATAGGGAACAGGCTTTCTACCCACCCCAAGCCTGTCCCCCTATTCCCGCACACCCTCAAACCTCCTGCAAGCCTGTCCCCCTATTCCTGCACCCCCTTAAGGGGACCGCCCGGTTTACAGGTTGAATTTTCCCGCCATCTACCGAAAATATGTTTTTGCCATAAATCTCTTCCTTCAATATCCCTTCATACTCCACTGAAAGCTCAGTGTTGAAAATCACATAAATCGGTCAAATTTTGTCTTATCTCTGATCCGTGCACTCGATGGGCTGTGGGAGGAGTCAACATCATACCCAAATGTGCCCATAACATCACATAGAATATGAATTTGTGGGGCTGAAAATAAATACAGTAGTGTGAACTATAGATGGCAACACTCGGCAGATACCGCTCCTCTCTCCCTACCTCTTCCCTCCCTCCCCTCACTGGCTGGGTAGCCTCAGCCTGGCTATAGTTGCCAGATGTCAGCCGGACGACAAGTGTTTTGGTGCCCCTTTGGTCCATTTCACTTTTATCTCTGTAATTTTGTTCCACCTGTTCTCTAATTGCTTGCTCACCTTTTTCTCCATCACTTCTTTCTTCACCCTACTGGGTATTACAGCCCCAAGGCGATCTTTTGTTTACTTTCTCTTTATTTACTCATGACATTTGTTTGGAATAGGGTGGTGTGGGAGAGACATAACCAAAAAAAAAAAAAAGAAAACGACATTGGTTTCACGAAAATCATTCACATATGTATAGAAAGTGTAGAAATGGTTACATAACAGCCTTTGAGTAACTGCTTTATTTTCATTTAGTCTTCTCTAACGTGCAGAATGCAATCTCAAACTTTGCAGGCGTTTTTCTCGAAATGATGGTTGGCGAACTTTGATATCAATAGGCTCTGTTATTATAAACTGTAGAAGGATTGCATGTATATCATTCAAAAGCTTGTAAAAAGTTATATAAATTCACCGTTGGGATATTACAAAATCCTTCTCGTTTTCGTATGGCTATTTTTTTTAATCCGAAAAATAACAAAAAAAGTTTGTATAACTTTCTATTTCTCTAAGATGTCTATCAGGAAAGGTATCAAAACTTGCGACGGTTAAAGTTTAGATATACTTTCTGTGAGTTTATTCAATTGCACAGCAAGATGATTTCATTGGGATTGTAGAAGAAGATAGAGTTTTAGTAATGATATGATTTAGGCCTAAAAAAAATCGTAACTTTAAAACCAGAAGACTGATTTTCAATTGTGAAGTACGTATCATTATCTCTTATAATCCCCTATAAATGTGACAAATTTAATTGGAATCGGCCGAACTTCACTGACACGTTCTAGAGTAAAAACCGGGCGGTCCCCTTAAGCTAGTCAGATAATTATATAGTAATGTAATACTGTACACACTGGATAATATGCTTACATATTCAATACAGGTCCAGTTGATAATGAATAACAGAGTAAATTAAAATGAATAACAGAAGCCAGAGAAAACATCAAGTTAGAATAAATATACAGTACATACATTCTCAACAACATTACAGCCAACAATTTGTACAATTAAAGCAGTTAAAGATATTGTCAGCAAACTGGAGACCTCTGATTACTATATAGCATACTAAGAAACAAAATACAGTATATAATTAATTAATTCAACCAGTATAAGTATATAAACTCTATGAATCTCAGGTACATAATAATTTGGTTTCCTGTGATGTTGTCGTTTGGTTTCCTGTGTATTGTATAGTACTGTACTGTATATCAATGAACCATGAGGGAGAAGAGGAAAAAGGAGGGATAATTTAACTACAGTACTCTCAATGGGTTTATCATAATTACCCCCTTCCCCACTGCCTTCATTTCCCTTCCAACCCATCATACTTACCCCATCCCCCCCTTCCCCACTCCCATTTCCCTTCCAACCCATGTCTATCCCATTCTGTGACTCACCATACAAAGTGTTCGTCTATCATAATCCTCAAGGCATGGGAGAGAGCCAGTTGTTCATGTGTCAGATTGTTGCTAAAATCCTTCCCAAACTTGTCTCCTAACTTCTCTATAATGATTTGGGAGTCGGCAAAGTCTTCTCCATTCAGAGTTATCCAAGGAGACTTACCCTTAGGGCCCAAGGGCTCGTCAAAGTCAATCTGTTGGAATATTTACTAGTTGGTGTCAATATTATAGGCAGACCTAACTAACGTATATAGTTTTAGAATAAATAACTGTAGTATATTATCAATTAAATTAACTACTGATACAGTATGTTTTTATTTGTGTTAATTTTTGTTGTAAATTGAAATGGATTTACTGTAATCAAATTTACTGAAACAGCCAAGTAAGTTAATGAGTGATCCATTGTACACTTTCTTCACATCTAAATATATTGGACTACTGTATGTAGCGGTATATAATACACACCTGGTATTGGATGTCAGACATACGTAGGTACATCTCCAGTTTCATCACATATGGAGAGAGATTTGGTGCATATCTCCCACGTTGGAACATATGTAGTACCACCACATCCCTGCCAGCATTGTTCCATTTATTCCTGAAATGGTTATTACACAACATCAACTCTTTGTTTATGTTTATCCTTTCTTTATTACTGTACTGTGGTCATGAACGAAGAGGCTCAAGGTAGTTTTATTTAAGGGGGTGCGGAAATAGGGGGACAGGCTTGGGAGGGGATTAGGGTGGTGCAGGAATAGGGGGACAGGCTTTTCTACCAACCCAACCCTGTCCCACTATTCCCGCATCCCCTCAGTACTCCCCCCCCCCCCCAAGCCTGTTCCCTACTCCCGCACCCCCTTAACAGATTTGAGGAAGAAGTTTTTCGTCACACAATTCATAATACAAAATACACTGTACTGTACTGTACTGTACTGTAATACAAACCAAGCTATGATAATCCTTTTCCTTAAAGAAATACAGGTAGTTTAATAATACACGTTAGTTGTGAATTTACACCAACCTATGATAAATATAATATAGTGACCTCTCAATATGCTTTTTATTTTTCTCAGTTGATGATCCATTAGAGTTAGACAGAGGGTTGACTGTAAACTGATATTTATACCATCTCTTCTTTTTTTTTTGTAGTTGTTAATCTGACTGTAAACTATGGAAGAACTGGCGCTTCTGATAAACAAATAACCAGATTATTATTATTATTATTATTATCATTATACCTTCGCTTCTTTTTGGTAATGTAGTTGTTAATCTGACTGTAAACTGATATTATACCTTCTCTTCTTTTTGTAATCTGATAAATGTACCTTATCTTTTTTTGTAGTTGTTAATCTGACTGTAAACTAATACTGTATAATACCTTCTCTTCTTTTTGGTAATGTAACTGTTAATCTTGAAGGCCGACACCACAACGACAGCAGTGATGGCGAGGGGTTTATTCTTGTTCCACAGCCACTTGATGCCTCGACCAACCAGTCTTGCCGGACCCCAACTTGATACAGCCACCAGTGCCATCCTGTGAACAATAGTCATCGGTAATTCATTTTTGTTATATATATTGGAGTGCATTGATTACAGTACTCCATTTCAGCCATAAGTGCCATTCTGTGAGAACAATAGTCAACAGTAGCTAATGTATTTTTTGTTATATTGGACCTTGATTACTCCATGTCAGCCACAAGTGCCATTCTGAGAACAATAGTGTGGTTAATTAAGGGACCCTGTGTGTGTGATGTAGTCAGAAAATTGGAGGTAAAATGAGTCCTTCAAATATTGCCATGAAACACACACGACACCTATATAATTATTATATGGAATTACAGTAGGTAGCTGTTTTATGGCACAGTCAGGAGGAATCAGATCACAGGCACCAGTAGTTTGCCCAGGTTAAGTCCCGGTAGTTTGCCCAGGTTAAGTCCCGGTAGTTTGCCCAGGTTAAGTCCAGGTAGTTACAACAGTTTGCCATGGTCTAGGATAGGTTAGGTTAGGTTAGGTTAGGTCCGACTAAATTTCCAAATTATGTTTATAAAATGCGGGGGATCTGCGAGAAAAACACCATAAATGAAATGTGTGTTAGAAAGAATGGTCCAAAATAGTGTGTAATGATAATAAAATAGGCCAATACGTATATAGTGAATTCAATACTTCTGTAAAATGTACAATATTTCACAACCACAACCACCATACAGTACCTTATTACAGTATTATTATTATTATTATTATTATTTCACGCACATAAATATCATACTCACTTTACAGTACACAGCGGGTAGTAGAATAGTAGTGCTATAATAGTATTTGTAACTACTATAATATACAGTAGTACTAATAAGCATACGGTACTAAAATCAGGGTTGACAATACCGCCCAAATAGGCTACCCCAAATCCTTGCCCCAAATAGCATCACCAATCATTACCTCCACAATCCTAATCCCCTAGTCCCTACTTAACCCAATCTACCCTTATCCTAACTCCTTTAATTCCTAATCCTCAATTCAATCCACCCCTATCCTAATCCTCAACCCCTAAGTTAGTCCATAATTAACCAAATCCTCAGTCCCTAGCCCAATCCACCCTTACCAATAATTTCCAAATCCCAAGGTGTTATTCAAAATTCCTAGATCTTGGGAAAAATCTTCCGCCGTGGCAACACTTATTTACCCCAGAACTTGGCGTGACATTACCACAAATAATATCGTTTGGGGGAATATTTACCGCCCGTAAAGAAACTCTAGCCAATATTAACCAAGTACAGTATCAGTTTTGCCAAATATTACTTCTAAAACTTGTTATATTTGTTAAAAAAAATCCTCAATATTAAGGTTAAATTTAATACACATTCCTGCTAAAGTCAAATATATATTAAAAAATTCTAATCATGGAGTAATTTTGTTAATATTACCGGTTAGATTATTGTAAAATAAACTATATTACAGGATAATATTATATCTAACAAGTTGGCAACACTGGAAATGACCTCGCAAGTCTTATTTACTATTGCTCCTTGTATATTTATTTTTTAGTAAATTTGACTAAGCAAGACTAAAATATTCTAAGCAATATGTATTTTTTAATTCAACACAATTTTACTATTAGCGCGTCTTAAATATATATATTGTAATAGGAAAGAATTAGTGACACTTTTTAGAAGATGAAAACAAATAAATAAAGGTGATTGTTGGCAGCTCCTGTCCAGGCAGAAGTAAATTTCATCATGATAAAGCAATATTTCGTCATTGAACGGTCATTCCTATTCCTGTGTGTGTGTGCCTTTTACTTTTTTGGAGAGAGAGAGAGAGAGAGAGAGAATAATAACTGAATAAAGAGAATGTTTTTCATTAAGTACAGTATCTCTTATCAATTACAAATGGGCCAGGATCTTGTGTATTATAAAGTATAGTTGGAGGATCACGCCTAGGCCTAAATCTAGTCTTCATATATAGCCGTCATCTGGTCGTCCAAGCGGAGGATTGGGGTACCGAAACCGTCTTGGGAGCGCTTGGTTTCAGTGACGAGAACTGACCAAATACGTAGAAACTGTGTTCTCGTCGTCCAGATCATGGAGGTATAATCTAAGAGGAGGCGGCATGAGCCGCTCGTCCTGTACACCCAAACTGAAGCAAGGGGCGGAGCCTATTACCCCCTCCCCCCATTGACTCAAAACATTGCCTCGCCCGCCTTACTCCCATTATAATTATGGTCTTATTTTCTCATATATCCTATAATCATAGCCAGAAAGAGACTTGAATTTGTTCCATATATGATAACTACATAAAATTATCCAATTCTGTATATTATCAAAAGTACTTAAACCCATTAAATATCGCTGTTTCCAGCTAGAGCATTACCTCTGCTCGCAAACTTTTCCTAGGAGTATGAATGAAAGAATGAATTGAATAATGAATGAATAGCTTATTTTATGCAAAAAGTATAGTAAAAGAGAAGGTGATAGCTTACATACCAACCCACAGACCGTATTATAACGTTACAAAGAAATAACAACAAGTACAGATGACCACACGTGAATCTGGTACGCCTCGCTACTTGTGAGATACCTACAACAGGAAGGAAAGTGAGCAAAAGTTATAGTTTGTTGACAAGCAGATAGTACTAATATTTTACTGTTTGCCTGTCAACAAACTACATCTTTTTTCACTTAAATTTCATTTCGTTGTAGCCAAGCACCTCACAAGTAACGAACCATAGGCCTACCAGCTTCATGTGTGGGTAACTGTACAAATGCAAATAAAATTAATAATATAAAGATTTCTAGTATGAGACTGTAGAAGGCCTTGTGTCACTCTTTAAGTATAGTATATAAATAAGATTATAATTTATACAGTAAGATGTGTATAGTGAAGTGAAGATGTGTGTGTGTGCTGTGAAGATGTGTGATCTGCAGTGAAAATGTAGCCTATGTAGTGAAGATATGTATAGGGTAGTGAAGATGTGGTGTGTTGTGATGATGTGTATAATTAAGGTAATGGAGATGTGTGTATTGTGTACTGAACATGTGAATAAGGTAGTGAAAATGTGTATATGGTAGGCCTACTGGAGATATGTGATGTGTAGTGTAACACCCAGAACTGTCATGTAATTGAGTTGACACTCATGCAGGTGTGTTGTCTTGTATCAAACACATTTTACCACTTAGAAGCCACATGGAATCTTACCATGATGGCTGCATGTTACTGCATAAAGTGTGTCATCATTTCCTCAGTTTCAGTTCACTCTGATTTACACAGAAATATTAATTTTACTCATCAGTCCCAGGCAGTAATTTCACAATTATAAAAACTCTTTCCGCACATTGGCTTAACTTAGACTACGTTTTTTTAACTTACACCTAAATTCTAAACAACCAAATAGTCTACATAGTAAACACAATTATAAATTAAATATCTACAAGCACTGGCTTCGCCATCCACGGCTACGCCGTGGGTGCTTTTGCCTGCGGCGCAGCTCGCTTCGCTCCCCCCCCCCCGCCCCACCCCACGCCCCCACCCCCGCCCCACCCCCACCCCAATAAAAAAAAAATTATATAATTTTTTTTTTATATAAAATTTTTTATATATAATTTTTTTATATAGTTTTTTTTTTAAATAATTTTTATTTTATATAATTTTTATTTTATATAATTTTTTTTTATATAATTTTTTTTTATATAATTTTTTTGTATATATTTTTTTTTATATAATTTTTTTGTATATAAATTTTTTTTTATATAATTTTTTTTTTATACAACATTTTTTTATATATTTTTTTTTTTATATAATTTTTTTTTTATATAAAATTTTTTTATATAAAATTTTTTTATATAATTTTTTTTTTATATACATTTTTTTTTATATAATTTTTTTTTATATAATTTTTTTTTATATAATTTTTTTTTATATAATTTTTTTTTATATAATTTTTTTTTATATAATTTTTTTTATATAATTTTTTTTATATAATTTTTTTTTATATAATTTTTTTTATATAATTTTTTTTTATATAATTTTTTTTTATATAATTTTTTTTTATTTATAATTTTTTTCTATATATTTTTTTATATAATTTTTTTTTTTTATATAATTTTTTTTTTTTATATAATTTTTTTTTTATATAATTTTTTTTTTATATAATTTTTTTTATATAATTTTTTTTATATATATTTTTATATATATATTTTTTTTTTTTATATAATTTTTTTTTATATAATTTTTTTTTATTTATAATTTTTTTCTATATATTTTTTTCTATATATTTTTTTTTTATATAATTTTTTTTTTTATATAATTTTTTTTTTATATAATTTTTTTTTTATATAATTTTTTTTTTATATAATTTTTTTTATATAATTTTTTTTATATATATTTTTTTATATATATTTTTTTTTATTATTTAATTTTTTTTTACATAATTTTTTTTTTTATAATTTTTTTTTTTATAATTTTTTTTTTTATAATTTTTTTTTTTATAATTTTTTTTTTTATAATTTTTTTTTATATAATTTTTTTTTTCTATATAATTTTTTTTATATAATTTTTTTTATATATATTTTTTTATATATATTTTTTTTTATTATTTAATTTTTTTTTACATAATTTTTTTTACATAATTTTTTTTTTTATAATTTTTTTTTTATAATTTTTTTTTTTATAATTTTTTTTTTTATAATTTTTTTTTATATAATTTTTTTTTCTATATAATTTTTTTCTATTTATAATTTTTTTCTATATATTTTTTTCTATATATTTTTTTTTTATATAATTTTTTTTTTTATATAATTTTTTTTTTTATAAAATTTTTTTTTTATAAAATTTTTTTTTGTATATAATTTTTTTTATATAATTTTTTTTATATAATTTTTTTTATATATATTTTTTTCTATATATTTTTTTTTATTATTTAATTTTTTTTTACATAATTTTTTTTACATAATTTTTTTTTTTATATAATTTTTTTTTTTATAATTTTTTTTTTTTAAATTTTTTTTTTTATAATTTTTTTTTATATAATTTTTTTTTCTATATAATTTTTTTCTTAAACTCTGCGTTTTAAACTCTGCCTTTTAAACTCTGCCTTTTAAACTCTGCCTTTTAAACTCTGCCTTTTAAACTCTGCCTTTTAAACTCTGCCTTTTAAACTCTGCCTTTTAAACTCTGCCTTTTAAACTCTGCCTTTTAAACTCTGCCTTTTAAACTCTGCCATTTAAACTCTGCCATTTAAACTCTGCCATTTAAACTCTGCCATTTAAACTCTGCCATTTAAACTCTGCCATTTAAACTCTGCCATTTAAACTCTGCCATTTAAACTCTGCCATTTAAACTCTGCCATTTAAACTCTGCCATTTAAACTCTGCCATTTAAACTCTGCCATTTAAACTCTGCCATTTAAACTCTGCCATTTAAACTCTGCCATTTAAACTCTGCCATTTAAACTCTGCCATTTAAACTCTGCCATTTAAACTCTGCCATTTAAACTCTGCCATTTAAACTCTGCCATTCAAACTCTGCCATTCAAACTCTGCCATTCAAACTCTGCCATTCAAACTCTGCCATTCAAACTCTGCGATTCAAACTCTGCCATTCAAACTCTGCGATTCAAACTCTGCGATTCAAACTCTGCGATTCAAACTCTGCGATTCAAACTCTGCGATTCAAACACTGCGATTCAAACTCTGCGATTCAAACACTGCGATTCAAACTCTGCCTTTTAAACACTGCGATTCAAACTCTGCGATTCAAACTCTGCCTTTTAAACTCTGCCTTTTAAACTCTGCCATTTAAACTCTGCCATTTAAACTCTGCCATTTAAACTCTGCCATTTAAACTCTGCCATTTAAACTCTGCCATTTAAACTCTGCCATTTAAACTCTGCCATTTAAACTCTGCCATTTAAACTCTGCCATTTAAACTCTGCCATTTAAACTCTGCCATTTAAACTCTGCCATTTAAACTCTGCCATTTAAACTCTGCCATTTAAACTCTGCCATTTAAACTCTGCCATTTAAACTCTGCCATTTAAACTCTGCCATTTAAACTCTGCCATTTAAACTCTGCCATTTAAACTCTGCCATTTAAACTCTGCCATTTAAACTCTGCCATTTAAATTCTGCCATTTAAATTCTGCCATTTAAACTCTGCCATTTAAATTCTGCCATTTAAACTCTGCCATTTAAACTCTGCGACTCTGCGTTTTAAACTCTGCCATTTAAACTCTGCCATTTAAACTCTGCCATTTAAACTCTGCCATTTAAACTCTGCCATTTAAACTCTGCCATTTAAACTCTGCCATTTAAACTCCGCCATTTAAACTCCGCCATTTAAACTCCGCCATTTAAACTCCGCCATTTAAACTCCGCCATTTAAACTCCGCCATTTAAACTCCGCCATTTAAACTCCGCCATTTAAACTCCGCCATTTAAACTCCGCCATTTAAACTCCGCCATTTAAACTCCGCCATTTAAACTCCGCCATTTAAACTCCGCCATTTAAACTCCGCCAGTTAAACTCCGCCAGTTAAACTCTGCCAGTTAAACTCTGCCAGTTAAACCCTGCCATTTAAACCCTGCCATTTAAACTCTGCCATTTAAACTCTGCCATTTAAACTCTGCCATTTAAACTCTGCCATTTAAACTCTGCCATTTAAACTCTGCCATTTAAACTCTGCCATTTAAACTCTGCCATTTAAACTCTGCCATTTAAACTCTGCCATTTAAACTCTGCCATTTAAACTCTGCCATTTAAACTCTGCCATTTAAACTCTGCCATTTAAACTCTGCCATTTAAACTCTGCCATTTAAACTCTGCCATTTAAACTCTGCCATTTAAACTCTGCCATTTAAACTCTGCCATTTAAACTCTGCCATTTAAACTCTGCCATTTAAACTCTGCCATTTAAACTCCGCCATTTAAACTCTGCCATTTAAACTCTGCCATTTAAACTCTGCCATTTAAACTCTGCCATTTAAACTCTGCCATTTAAACTCTGCCATTTAAACTCTGCCATTTAAACTCTGCCATTTAAACTCTATATTATATTAATTATCACTATTAATTATTACTATTTATTATTACTATTAATTGTTACTATTAATTGTTACTATTAATTGTTACTATTAATTATTACTATTAATTATTATTACTAATAATTATTACTAATTAGTACTATTAATTAGTACTATTAATTAGTACTATTAATTATCACTATTAATTATCACTATTAATTAGTACTATTAATTGTCACTATTAATTGTCACTATTAATTATTACTATTAATTGTCACTATTAATTGTCACTATTAATTGTCACTATTAATTGTCACTATTAATTGTCACTATTAATTGTCACTATTAATTGTCACTATTAATTGTCACTATTAATTATCACTATTAATTATCACTATTAATTATCACTATTAATTATCACTATTAATTGTCACTATTAATTATCACTATTAATTGTCACTATTAATTGTCACTATTAATTGTCACTATTAATTGTCACTATTAATTGTCACTATTAATTATCACTATTAATTATCACTATTAATTATCACTATTAATTATCACTATTAATTATCACTATTAATTATCACTATTAATTATTACTATTATCACTCTTCCACCACCATCACTCTATAGTCTGGATACTTTCTTACAGAGTCTTGGGATCACTCAGGACTTCACCTTAAATTTACCATCACATCACAAGTCACCAGTACTTGTAAGTCTCTATATCATTAGTGTAGAGGCTTAACCCACAAGTCTGGTGTGTCACGAGGTTTACTAGAGAACGGAGCCCACACGCCTGACATTATCAGACCAAAAGCCCCATACTCTGAGCTCGTGCCGCATGGGATCCCTGCCTATCACGTCCTATCAGAAGCCCTAACAAAATGCTCAGAGTACAGAGGCACTACAAAAAAAGTAATAAAAACAAGGGGTCGAACTCTAGTAAATCTCCACCAAAACAGGATATCGAACACTCACACTAGGTCCCTCCAAGTGTTGCTCCAGCGATGATTGAAGAACCTGTTAACCAACCTGAAAATAAACAAACTTGTTACATTGCATTCAACTGAAGAATGTACAAGTTTATACAAATATAATTTATATCTATTGTTGAAACCAGGTACTAAGAATACTGGAATATTAATCTAGTTATATGAGGGACCAAAATATATTACCACAACTTTACATTAGGGCAAGGCAAAAAAAAAAACCTTCACATTTTGATAGTAAACAGTAACAAGTCTAATATCAATTGGTCATTAGATGTAAGCATTATAAATACAACATTTAATACCTCACCTTAACGATGAGAAGAGTTGTGCAGAGTGTCGATTTGAAGACCATTTTCTAACACAACACAACACTACCTTAAGGAGTAGTTTTTCACACTAACGTAAGCTCCATTTTTCTTTAACACTTCCTCTCCCGTCGACAATAACCATCATAATTCTCTTCAGCATCCTTCAACCACTACAGTGTTCTTTCCATCACTCCACGTCTGCACAATATCATCCCCTTGGACCTCTTGTCTCACCATGCTGGCCACAACACACCGTCTCCTCGCTCTCGACCCCAAGTCCACACCATCTCATCTCGCTCCTCCTCAAATCTCCCAAATCCACACCGTCTTGTTCTTCCTCCAATCTTAAATCCATACCGCATTGCTTTTCCTCTTAATCTTCGGTCCACATCATTTTACTCGTCTCTAATCTTGTTGCTTTCTTTCCTTCATTTCTCTGCTGTACCCATAAGCCACTGTAACGCCCACTTCTCATTTCAGCACCACCCGCACCGATCAGACACCTGTAACCAAGAACAATATTAGTATGGAGACTGGGGATATCCATTTATAGTACAAATATGATTAAACGGTTCCTAAACCATCCAATTATGTAATCAACTTCCGGCACAAAAAGTAAATAAATGTATATAAATGTATTCTAAACCAGTAATTGTGCACGAAAGGCCTTTACTAGAAAACACCTAGGCACTAAAATCTTTAAATGAAAGATTTCAAATTAAAGATAAAGAAATAAGGGAATTTTAATCCTCCCAAATAGACCATAATATTATACAGCTTGTGCAGTTCGCCTGATATGATGACGAGAGAGCACCATCCTCCCCAAACCGGACTGCCTTTATCCCAAGTATCGCACTATATTGTGATTTGTCAACCCAGGAAATTCCAGCCAATCACAGTCCGCCTTCTCCAAATCATAAGTTGCACCAGGTTATAGGTTAAATGTTGCAACACAAAAGGCTTTAACTATTTTACTTATATGACAAAAGAATCTAAGAAAGTTCAGTGATTGACCCAAGTGTTAATTAAAGAAATAATTCATAATGCTTGTATCATTCAAGATTTTTCCATAAACCTTTAAATATGGATATATATTGTCATATACATTGACAATGTTTAATGCCTTTATTTCATGAAGCAATACAAAACTACTACGAGAACTTCACGGTTTTCGTTCATTGGCCAACGTCAGTAATAACACACATGCACTTCGTTCCTCTATTATAATTGTGTTATCCTATAAAACAAAAAACAAGCAAGAACAAAACTTTTGCTTAAGTATCGGTGGTCAGTGTTACCAATGCAAATTACAGGGAAAATGTGTTTTCCAGTACACCTCGTTTAATTATTTAATCATTAAGGCTGTTGTCACACTATGCGGCCTCATCGTGGCCGCCAATCCTGTACCGCGTCACACAGTGCAGCTCGCCTCAGTGGTAATAACCACAATTTGTATTAATATAAGTGCAGGACAAATTATTATAAGAGTAACGAAAAATACAAAAGATTTTCACGGCTCGTCTTGGACGCTTTAAATAAATTTATGTCAAATATGGTCATTAGTCATTTTAAAGGAGTGATACCAGAGGTGCGCCGGTACGGCGTGGTCGGACAAAATTGTGTTTTGACAGGACATGCGGCACGAAGCAACGCGGTGCGGCGACGCCGCAGTGTGCGACCCTCGTTCGTATGTATGCATCATCGCCGCATAGTGCGAAACCGGCATAAGTTTTAAAACAAACAAATAAAAATAAACTTGTTGCTTGTGATACCAGTAGGGAACGACAATTGTTAAAAGTATGTCTTGTTGTGCAATGTTGATTCCAATAACGTGGTAATCAGGGTTGCCAGATTGGCCTTTTTGGGGCCAAAAAACTATTTTGGCTTTTTTTCTATCCTTTGGCCTAAGAATATTTAATTTGGCCTAAATTAACTGATATGGCTCTTTTTTGGCTTCTTTTCAAGCACGTTGGTAGGGTATTGATTAATATCGAAATCTATTGTTGTGAAGAATCGCATTAGTAAATTCCCGACGTCACGAACCTCAGAAAAACTGCCACTTTTCACCAGATAAAATAATTGTTAACAACAAAGTTGGGGAATATCTCGGTGGGTGATCTCTTTCCCGCATGATTTCGGCCTTGCCTCCTACAAGGAACATTTATAAGGGTCTCAGTAGTCTTCACCCATCAAAAGTTTTGAGTCAAACATCAAGGGTGCCTTATAAGGATCTACCATTCCCTACTTTACGAGCACACAATGAAAATGTGATTGAACAGCAGTATAGGAATGTTTTACAGGTACATTGGGTTGAAGAGTCAGTGTTTGTAAACAAAATACCAGATGACTCTGTTCAGTTCTGGATAGGTGACAGGTGTAGGCAATCGCTGTGATACACTAGGGAACAAATCTTTCTTAGAGCTATAAAGAGCAACATACGCTTTGTCCTGTTTAGTCACACCAGTTAGCAATGCTGTTGTTGAACGTATATTTTCTTACGCTACAGCAGTTAAAACAAAATTAAGAAACAGACTGAGTACAAAACCCCTAGATGCCATTATTCGCCTCAAAACTCCTCTGCACTTCAGAGGTTTGTGTTGCACGAATGTTGTGGTCACACCTGATATGTATAGATTATTTTCATCTGCAAATATGTATGGATATGAAAAGTATGAATGTGACTATTTAACTGATTATGTTTGAACTGGAATAATAATAAAATGTTTTGGCATATGTTTGGCTTCTTTCTGTAGTGTATTTGGCCTTTTTGGATCATTTTTTTTTGTATTATTTGGCATTTTCCTGCTTCAGAAATCTGGGAAAAGTCAACTGGATTACGTATATTGACGAGTAATTAATTTGACTAGACACGAGAGAAAGTCATTGGGCCAATCTGGTTCATATACATCTAGATACAAGTTAATACAAGCTTTACACAATACGGCCAGACCACGTGCACCTCGTTACTGATATTCATTTACTAAACAATCAAATACCGTAATAAAATTTTGTTCATAATAAAATGCCCAAATAACATCCAAGCTAAAGTTACATGAAAGATCAGTATCCATTTTAACTTCATAGCAGCATTAATCAGCATTAAGCAGTCAACACTTACTTCATAGCAGCATTAAGCAGTCAACACTTACTTCATAGCAGCATTAAGCAGTCAACACTTACTTCATAGCAGCATTAAGCAGCATTCAGCAGTCAACACTTACTTCATATCAGCATTAAGCAGCATTAAGCAGTCAACACTTACTTCATAGCAGCATTAAGCAGCATTAAGCAGTCAACACTTACTTCATATCAGCATTAAGCAGCATTAAGCAGTCAACACTTACTTCATAGCAGCATTAAGCAGCATTCAGCAGTCAACACTTACTTCATAGCAGCATTAAGCAGTCAACACTTACTTCATAGCAGCATTAAGCAGCATTCAGCAGTCAACACTTACTTCATAGCAGCATTAAGCAGTCAACACTTACTTCATATCAGCATTAAGCAGCATTAAGCAGTCAACACTTACTTCATAGCAGCATTAAGCAGTCAACACTTACTTCATAGCAGCATTAAGCAGTCAACACTTACTTCATATCAGCATTAAGCAGCATTCAGCAGTCAACACTTACTTCATAGCAGCATTAAGCAGCATTCAGCAGTCAACACTTACGAGAGTTATTTTATCAACCAACCGGCTTACGATCATTTAATTCTAAAATCGATGAAAATGTATCGTAATATCAAGAGTATGCAACAGTAAAACAAGTCCTGTGCAGTATGTATTCAGGCCAAGAAAGCGTTCCAGTAACATTAAGTCGTCATACACTTATACGTAGTCTGGTATGAACCAACCGGCTTCCTGTCACTTTCTTCCCAAGATCAGAAATAATAATAATATTGCACGAAACCAGACAATGAAACATAATATATAGTATTCAATAACATAATAGCGTGATAAATTATATGAAAAACAAATAATTACTCCTTATATTACCTAGTCGGGGGTAAAGATGAGGCTCGCCGCTCCCAACACAGATGAACACCTTATCACTCACGAAGCAAGATCAGTAATGAGAGGCGGGGAGACGTCTACCTCAATTGTGCCTTTGGTTTACCCCCCACTCCCTTCCTCCTCCTTCCCTCTCCTCCCAACACCCCCCCCCCCCCACCCTCCTCCTTCTCATCCTCCATCTTCTCCTCCTCCCACTCTTCTAAATCTCGTTTTCGAATGGGGGTTTTAGATTTTAATATTCTGTAATTAAATAAGGTAGAATATCTGTAAGTATTGTGGGATGGGAGGTGATAGGATAAGAATAAGTGGGTAGAGTCAAGCAGCATCGAAGGGGGAAGGAAGGAGACACGAGGAGGGGGGTGGGGAAAGCGGGAGGTGGGGGGTATAAAGAGACAAGGGAGGGAGAGGGGTGGGGGATTGCAGAAGGATGGCTATAGGTAGTGAGGGGTAGGTAAGGGTGGGAGTGTGGGCGGGGGTGGGGAGACTGGATGGTAGAAGGGAGAGGGGTGGGGGATTGCAGAAGGATGGCTATAGGTAGTGAGGGGTAGGTAAGGGTGGGAGTGTGGGCGGGGGTGGGGAGACTGGATGGTAGAAGGGAGAGGGGTGGGGGATTGTAGATGGATGGCTATAGGTAGTGAGGGGTAGGTAAGGGTGGGAGTGTGGGCAGGAGTGGGGAGACTGGATGGTAGAAGGGAGAGGTGGGGGTGTGGGGACATGGATGGGTATAGGTAGTGAGGGGTAGGTAAGGGTGGGAGTGTGGGCAGGGGTGGGGAGACTGGATGGTAGAAGGTAGAGGTGGGGGTGTGGGGACATAGAGACTGCATAGCAACAGTAATATTACACACCTACGACTTAACATTGTGTAGTGTTAGAAATGTCATTAGTTTATTATACACCGTCGCCACCGCCGTCCCCGTCGCCACCACCGCCGCCGCCCCCGCCCCTCTACTACTACTACTGCTCACGCCGCCTGATCTGCGAAGATTCAAAAGTTCGAAATTCGCAGCAATTAATAAAAATCTAAAATTCGACTGCCAGGTCCCCAACTTTTAAAATTTTGCTTATTCTTGACTGCATCGGGAGCTTATTCACGCATGTGTAAACTGTGGGCTTTAACCCCTGCAGACCGGGAGGGGGGGTAGTTGCCTCCCTGTTTTACCCTGCCGCTAGCGTCAAAATTTCTCGATTTGCCCTATATTCACAACGCTCACACTCTTAACCTATATAGTGTACTGACTTCAAAATTGTTCCATCCTTACCTTCAACTCTTCCTCTTTCCAATGGTACCATCGGGAGGGCTGTACGATGAATAGACCATGTCTGCGTGCGAATCTGCAGTATGTCTGTATGTACAGTTGGACACATGAATGGGTGGTACAGCCCAAATGAAAGATACTTGTCCCAATTGAGTAACCAGTGTCTATTATCAGGTAGTTGCTTTTTATTACCATCCTCAATACTGACTTCTGCCCCTGATGTCTCCTATTTGGCACGAAGAAACTTGATATTGGCAGAAATTGACCATCTTTCACTTGGGCTGTACCACCCATTCATGTGTCCAACTGTACGCGCGGGATAGACTCGACCACGGCTTAGTGTACAGTGTGTATACTTGCTGTAATTTTGTTTTAATTTCATTACATTTCACTTAAAGACAGGCAAAAACTGAAGAGGGATAAAGTAATACTGCATTATAAAAAGCCTGCTTTAGTAGGATGGAAAGTTTGTACTGTACAAAGGAAATGGAAGAAAAGGAAGGCTAGTTGAAAAATTGAGAGGAATTGAGAGGGATGGCTTGGGTGCAATAGGCTGCCCAAATCTTTAATTACAGATAATACCCAGAAGATGCAAAAGATGGCACAAGGAAGCCAATAAGTAAACTACAGTCGACACAAAAGGTATAGAAACTCACCAATGGATAGTTGTTGATAATGAATAACAGCATTAATTTTGTACTGGTTGATTTAATTAATATAGATTTTTATAAAATATCAAGTTTATTTACAAAAGCAAGGAACAAAAATTCAATGGCATAAGATATGACTATAGGGAATAATTATCACTTTTCAACATATCCTTGCCACAAATGTTATGTACAATAGAACTTAATTACACTATACAGATCCAATGTCAAAATATATTTCGAACCCCTTTCATAAGATGATGTAATAGCCCCAGTTTTCATTGATCTCGCCTAATATCCATTATAATTCACCCGTCGTTAAAAGCTGGAAGTTTCTGCATTTTTTATTTTTCTGTTTTTTTGAACTCTTAAGGTAGGAATTTGTTAGTAAAGGGCCATAATAAGGTTTTGTGCATTACCCAGTAAAATCAAAGAAGCTATGCCAAGTGTTATCAGAAAAAGGATGAAGAGCCACGCCGACGTCATCACAGAATAGTTCCAAACTTCTCTGAACATTATGTTAAAAAAGATGAAATAACAAACCGTCAAAGACATCTAACAAACCATCAAAGGATGTCTTGGACTTTAATGCCTTAACACTGGAGGATAAGACTGAAAATGTATCTAAAGACCAGAGTAAGAGGAAGCCATTAGGTGTTAACAGCTGCTTCACAAACTCCAGTATAGAGAGTGCAAGCTGCATCTCCTTTAATGACACCTTTGACCAAATTACAAAAGGAACCAGGCAACCTCAATCGGCTTTTGGGCTTACCTGCACCTCTTCAACCTCGGGCAGTTCTTTTGTTGATGTGTCAAGTGGGATCCTGTATAAATCTCTTGGGACTTCTGTGGAGTTAATAACTGAACATGGCCAGGTGGAGCACTCATCATCTGGAGAGGCTCAGTTAAAACTCACAGCTCCCATACCCAGTACCAGAGTAAATAATCAGCATAGGTTACAGGCAAAGCAAGAAAGGATTACCCATTGTAATAATAATAAATGAAAGCAGGGTCCTCAGCCCTAGTTAAAAAGAATGTGAAAATACTGCACTGTCAATAAAAAAAATACATAACATTACACATGATTAATAATGATTATAATTGATAAAATTTCATGCAAAATTGTAGGCTTTTCCCCTCTGGTGATGAGAGATTATTTGAAGATTGGTGTGATCAGGAGGAGATGGAACAAGCAACTGGCAAATATTTACTAAGAAATAGAAAGTATTATAAAGTTAAGTAAGAAATATTAGTCCCAAAGCTCATTCACATCTTCCAACAAACACAGATAAAGGTAGAAATGATGATAAGCCTCTGTCTGTTGATGAAACCCATGACTACTGGTACAAAAAACAGTGCTGGACAACAACCCACCCAAAGTATCACAAAGCCACACACATACATCTCGAACCAATGGAAGTTTTGGGTGGCTGTGGTCCAGTAACTGTCTGCTCCAGATCTTGGGCTTCAACTCAGGTGGGCTACATTTTATGGTCAGCACGTGTACATAAAGTTTAACCCTCATAAATCAGCCAAAATCCAAGTGTCAACGCTGGTTTGTGGCCACAATCACTGTTTAACACCTAATCTGAAAATAATTCTGACTTTATTTTATTAGAGAATAACACCTTCACAAACTACAAACCCTTAGCTTTCAAAAGACACCAGTACAAGCTTCATTTGACACACAGTTAGCGTACAGTGTCAGTGAAGTGGGCAGGAAGTTAGTTATTCTAGACACACACAGCATTAAATCTAATCCAATCCAGTGGCAGTAAATTACATGTACCATAATATGATGCATTCCATGCATTAGACACTTGCCATTTAGTGTATTCCCTTTTAGAGTTAAAATGAGTGAGTGTGAGTATGTGTGAGTGAGGGTGATTATGAATGAGTGAGTGTGAGTGTTGAAAATTCATATATGTATGAGTCACATGGACACAATATTATATACATAATGTTCTGCAATAGTTGTAGAACTTCATGAAAGTGTAAGTTTATGATGAAAATGAGAGGAAGTACTGTATATGAGTATGTGCAAGTCGTATTGTATAAATAAGCGAGTGTGAAGTTGAATAGTCAGTGTATTTATGGTGTATTGTGTTGTGTTATAGAACATCAAATTATCTTTCAGAATGTATCACTTATATAAATGCATCTGTGACTCAGTAATGTGGCCAGCAACCTTAGCCTCATCAATGGCTTGGTAGTAAAGGTCAAAGTTAACATAGGGATGAATCCTGCCGTCCTCATCCAGGGAAAACTGGGTGAGACTTGGATTCTGGAGGTCAGAAGACTCAGTGGAAGTGGTGTTGGTATCCATGTTGGGGTGGTGGTGGTGGAGGGGAAGAGGACCCATTAAGTCATCACCTCGATGTATGTCAAACTGGTCGTCATCTTCATCCTGCAGTAAAATATAATACAGGAATGAAAAGGGCAATATAGGACAGAAAAATCTTATACCACATCATATTATGTTTATAATTTCTATAGTGGCAGGAGTTATATTAATGAAAAAGAATAACCATAACAGAATTAACACACTGATTTATCATTATGGGATAAAGATGGAAAGTAGGAGAGAAAAAGGAGTGGTCTGGGTCCAAAGGGGCGCCAAGACTTATAATATATGAGGAGAAAATTAAATATGCCAAGAGCCAGGTCAATACAGTACCTGACTTTGCCTGCCAGTGATCTGTGATAAGGGCAGTGGTAACAATGGTCTTGGAGGAAGGCGAGGGGAGACAGAGCCTGGCAGTGGTACCCCGGCACCAGGTGTTAAGGCACCACGCAACTGGAAGTTGAAATTACGTATGATGAGGGTGATGTCATCCCTTGTAGTGACATTACGACGCTTGGTGAGGAAGTTGTCGTGGTGAAGACGCACCACTTTATCCACCACTGTCTGGGCTATACTTGTTAGGGTCGGTTGTTCCACAAACTGAAATGATGGTGATAAAAACATTTGTCATTACAACACACAACTACATACAGTATATTCTACATCAAAATACAGAATTACTGTAAAAATAATAAAAACATACACCCACAGTTTGTCTGGGTTGGCAAGTGTAATGTTAAGAAGCAACTGTAATAACACATCTTAAAGATAATACATATATTCCTTACATCATCATATAGTGTACAGTACATCCAAAAACAATGTACAGTATATGCAACAAAGATATGGATGTTCATGCACACACACTCACACAGTACCATAATAATATTAACAAAATATAACAATAATATCTATTAAATACTAATATTGTATCAATACTATTACAAATTATAATATTGAAGTAATAACGATGATATTAATATGATAATAATATTAGTGTAAAAAGATTATTGCATTAATAAAATAACAAATGTTGCAATATACTCTACAGTACACTGAATAAATAACTATTAATAATATCACAAAGGTTAACTATCTATGTCTGGCCCATATGTGTGTATGCTGATGACCTACTCTGAGCTAAAAACAGAGAGGGAAAAAATAATTGCAACTGTTTTCCTGTGAGACGGACATGTTCACCTGTTTGACCACCATTTGTGTGTGTGCGTGTGATCTGAGTAAAAACAAGAAAAAACAAAATAAACCTATGAACTGTTTTGGTGAGAGACTGACCTGTTCGACCACCATCTGTGCTATCTCCTTGTTGACCTGTTCTGAGCCAGTAGCATCTTGATAAGACTTGTACAGACCGTCACTCATCAGTAACAAGAAACTGCAACATACAAAAAAATAACAGGAGTGTAGTCAACGTCAAAAGTCTCATTATCTACAGTATCCTGTTTGTGTTTCAAACTGAGTGATTATATTTCTTATTTTCTGTTTTGTCTAATTGCTGGAAATATATATATACCAGTATATAAAATGGATGAATAAAAAGAGAATGGTGCAATCCTGGTCAAAAATTTTATTGCTATCTTGAAAGTGTTTGCTACCGAATCCTCCTAACGATGCCACAAAATAGATGCCCTCAATGGTACTAATAGGGGATCTGTTTCTGGGCATAATTGGGAGAAATAAAAAAGACCTTCAAATTCACCAAAAAAAAATTTCCCCTCAAGGCATAAAAAAATAAAAAATAAAATGTTCTCTGGAGTTTCTAGTTAGTTACCTGCAAGACTCATCGATGGGTATAGATCTGATATGAGGCTCAGGAATGACCGGTTCTGAGGCAGCCGAACTCAGAATATCAAATTCCTTGTAGCCGCCCTTCATGAAGTAGTTCCCAATGCATCGGGTCAGTTCATGGTTCCCAAACTTGGCTCCTGGAATACCATAAACAAATACGATAAGAGGAAGATATTTATTTATGAGGTTACTGACTCTTTCCAACACTGGCATGTAACAGCAGGTATATATACAGAATTGAAGGATTTTACATTGTCGCTAAGGGTTGAGGATTTCATTGCCTTTAATGTGTTGATAAAATATAACAAGAATAGTTTAACACTTGTATTATTATCCCACAAACAATGACTGTAGACTTTCCTACTTATTTGTAGTACAGTATAAGGTTTATCTGGCCTAGTAATCTTTTCAATCATTCCCCTTAAGAGAAAGAGTATTGTACATAAGAACAAACAAACCGTGTATCTTGGTCGTGGGTAAGTTGAGTGCTGCCAGTCTCTGTAGTTCATCATGGCTGCTGGTGGTATGGTCTGCTGTCAACTGCTTTACCTTCAGTACTCCAGATCTGTCAAATGTCATACCTTCACTACTCAAAACTATAAACTAAGGTGCACAAGACAGTAAGTCACTTATATGATAATGTTTTATACCTTTAAAACATTTCTTGTTGTATCAAATTTTTGTATGTTGCAGTATTTTTTCCCATATGAAACTTAACAGAAATAAGATGCCTTCCAGTTGCCCCCCCAATAAACTGTCAATCAACTACTAGGCTGGTTATTAGTTCTGTAATCTACAATACTGTAACATGTAAAAAATTAATTGGACCAAACCCCTTTTCTTGACCCTCTTAATATGTAAGTTATTAGCATAAACTAAAGGTGATCGTATGTGTGTATGCACCAATGGAAGATAGAAGAGATTAGAGTGAAAGAGGAATTTTGGATGAGTGTTGAGGCTTGCCTGGATAGTTTTAATAAAAGTGAAAGAGTTGTTAATTGGGGATATGAATGGGAAGGTGGGGGATAGAAAAGTAGATCGAGTGGTAGGTGGGTGGGGTGTACAATCAGAGGTGAATGGGAATGGCAGTGCACTTGTTGATCTATGTGTGGGGAGGAGGCTGATGATTGTCAACACCTTCTTTCAGCACAGGAGAATACACAGGTGCACATGGAGAGTGGAAAGGAGGACAGATGATGAGATAGTGGAACGGAAGGATTTGATTGACTATGTGTGGATGAACCGTTGAGGAAATTGGTGATGGATGCGAGAGCATATAGGGGGATTGGAGGAGGAGTGTCTGACCACTATGTTGTAGTGGCCAAGCTAAAGACACAAGGGAAGTGGGTAAAGAGAACAAGAGTAGGGAGAGAGGAAGGAGGACTGATGAGGAGGGTGGAAAGGTTGTAGGAGGAGGAATATAGGGAGGAGTTTAGGAGAGCAGTTGAGAGAAGACTAGGAAGGTTTGACTTGGAACAGGAGGAGGAAGGGGAGGAAGTGAGTAGTGTTTAAGAGGAATGTGTGGGGTGTGTGAGGAAGTATGTAGGGTGAGGAGAAAGGGGAGAGGAGTGAAAGGAACAGCATGGTGGAATGAGGAGGTGAAACGAGCAGTTGAAGAGAAAAAGAAAGCATACAGAGACTGGTTGGGTTGTAGAGGAAACGAAGAGTTGGAGGGACAGAAAAGGGAGATGTATGTTGAGAAGAAGAGAGTGGTGAAGAGAGTGGTGAGTAAGAGAAGAGTAGACGAGGAATTTGGAAGGAACTTAAGTGAGAAGTGGAGGGAGTGTAAGAAATTGTTCTGGAAAGAGGTCAAGAAAGTGAGGGAGGGAGACAAAAGAAGTAAAATGGTTGTGAAAGATAAGAATGAGCAAGTGATTGTAGAGAAGCGTGATAAGAGTTGAAAGGTGGAAAGAACATTTTGATAAACTGTTGAATGAAGGAAGTGGAACGCGGGCAAACAGATTGGATGGGGTATGGGAGAAAGAAGAGAGGTAGTGGAGGAGGAAGAGGTGGGGATCAGAAGGGCAGAAGTGAATGCGGCAAAGAGCAAAATTATGGTTTTGAAAGGGGTACAGCCACGGGTAATGAAGTGAGGTTAAATGGACAGGTTATGGAGAATGTCAGCACATTTAAGTATTTGGGCAGTGTGATGAGTGTAACAAGGAATTGGGCCATGAGTATGGAAGTGAAGAAGACATTACATGATAGTGTGGTAATCCCGACACCGACGTACGGGAGTGAAACGTGGACCATGACGGAGAGATATAAAGCAAGAGTTGGAGGGGGGGAAATGAGTTACCTGAGAAGTGCATGTGGAGTAACGTGGAGAGATAGACTGACGAATGAAGAGGTACGTGAGCGATGTGTTGTGGATGTGGACGTACTAGAGTGTGAAGAGAAACACCTTGAGGTGGTTTGGTCATGTGGAGTGTATGGGAGGTGAGAGGTTGGTTAAGAAGGTGTACGAGAGTGAGGTGGATGGACAAAGGGGAAGGGGCAGACCTAGAATGAGGTGGATGGATAGGGTTAAGAGGTATATGAGTGAGAGGTGGGAGGAAGGGCGCCAGTTAACGGGGAACAGGGGTTCATGGAGGCGATTCATTTGTGGCCACCCCTTCGGGGATTGAGGTGTCGGACAATGTATAGATAGATCATATATAATCATATTTCACCTCCACTACCATTACCCATTCCTTAAATTTTTTTGCAAGTGTAATGCAAACTTGCAGAAATTACAATAAATATAAACACAAAATTACAACTTTTACGTACTATTTGTAAATACTGGAAGCTACTCATAGCATTATGATTTTATAGAAATAAGCTGAAGGACAGCTGTGGTATTTCCACTAAGTTAATGTTCAAAATTTATCCCAAATCCAAATCATCCTACAGACCACATCAGTGTTATGAGTCTTGGCTTTATAACATTGTGTATTCCTCAGTATATAAACTAACTTGTCTTTGATGCAGAGGAGTGCACGAGAGTCTCCCAGATTACCCACGTGTAGCCTCCCTCCATGTACCAGAGCCACCACTGCTGTTGTTCCTCCACGGATCTCCTGGTCCAGTGCCTGAAGTGAAAAAGTTTTTGTTTAACGTTGCAGGGGCAAGTACTTTATCTCTGATTTTGATTCTGGTGACTCTATAGCTGCTATTGTAGATGGTTACTGTTCCTCTTCCAAGATTCTCAACAGTGATATTCCTCAGGGGTACGGTACCGGTATGTCCCATCAATTATATTCTTTCTGGGTCTTTATTATGACTCAACAGTTTAGTATCTGTACCCACACTCACTGAATCTATAAAATAGCTAAATAATCTAACATAGGGATGTACAACTAGTGAACACCCATTCTGTTCTTCAAATGATATATAGCTTCTTACTTCATAAATCCAACATACCTGTAACCTGCTAAACGTCTCTGGGAAATTCTGAGCTGCTTCAAACTGACTCATGCCATCAGGGATCTTGTCCAGTAGTTGTGTGCGTTCGGCAATCTTTGGATCAATGGACTCAAGAAAGGCATTCTCCACGGCTAGAAAGGCTTCACGGAATACCTCCTTCACCTCCTCTTCTGTTGTCTTCCCTGTCAGTTGTTCAAAGCTCAGTTCTGCAGGCATTCTCTGTAATTATAATTATACTGTATATCGTGTTGTTGGTGCTATCAACTCATCAACAATGTATGCTTTCTCTGTCTTGGTAAATATTCAGTGAAGTTACTATACAACACCAGACCTATGGTTATTAAGAGAAACAACATGTTACTGTGAAGAGGTTACAGATTAAAATTAAAACCAAATAAAATAATGTACAGTACTGCACATAAGCCAAACATCATGAACAAGGATCGTCTTGAAAATTAATGGTGTATACAGTATAGTCAATTATAAAAAGATATTGATTTGCAGAACCTGTGTGTGAATTTGTTGATGTTAACCATGAGTTGGACCGAGTACAAAGAGACTCACTTGTGATGCAAAGTAAGCAGCCTTGGCCCCATCATGACCATCAAACACACCATAGAGGTAAGTACTATTCTCACGATCCAGACAGAAGTGTATACTGCGGTCTTCATATTCATGTTCAGAGCAAGGTGTGCCATCCTCTCGGTACATCTGGTTTGCTGACATACCAACACCTGGTGAGTAGAACACAGTAAGTAACAGTAAGTAACATGTTAACATAAAACAACTTGCCATTCTCTCGTTATTAGTTCACTAAAATCAATTTATTAGTATGAGATATTATGAAGCTGTGAAAAACAATCTACACTTTAATAGGCAAAACTAATTTACTGTACTGTACTGTACTTGTTTTATATAAAGGGAACTGCTTGCTTTGTAAACAGTATAGTATTGGATGAAAATAACACCAACCTATAACTGCTGAAAATATTACCTAGTATCATGAAAATTTAGCTTACACAGCTGTATTTCTGTGATTCTGCATCAACATTAATGAATGAATAGTGATTGTTAGTCAAGCAATCACATATTGTACTGTACCATGAAAATTGTAAAGAGGAAGTTATAACATTATAGTTTTTCAAAGAATATTGTAAATTTTCTTGCCATTTGTGAATCAAAATGTCATGAGCAATGATGGCATTCATATATCTGTACACAGACCATCAGACTACATTTTAATGCTGCAAATACTACACTACCTACAGTACTCACAACTTTGATAAAATGCCCACAACCTTTATAAATGTTCACAAACTTCAGACAATGCTCCAATTCTTCAGAAATGCTAAAAAATCTCCAGATTATGCACACAGCCTGTGGAAAATGTCCAAATACTTCAAATCCAGGCCACAAATTAAATAAAACATTAAACAGAGAAGGATGATGTGCGATACAAACCTGAGAGCTTACAGATTGGCAAACCATCAGTCCAAGTGTCATTGTTACGCAGTCCAGTCATCCCTAGTGATGCGGGTTTGATCACCTGTGAGGGCATAACTTTCCTCTACCACTCTTGCATACATACAAATATGCAACAGTAGTTATAGTATGGTCAACACCTGAAAAGTACACAAAAATATACAGTATAATTATATAAATACATACCGTACACTATGCCATTACAGTATTATAAAAGTAACACTATCATAAAAAAATATAAGCCTTGTATATCACTAAATACAGTCCCTATATTATACAGTATATAATTATACAGTATGTCCTTGATATATTACCATACTGACCTATTTAACACCGGTCATTTAATACAGGTACAGTCGCGGCACATAGTCCTTCATCAGAGTGTAAGGGGAAGACTGGTCAAGGATTATGTGCCGCGACTGTACGTAAAGAAGTTACTGTACTAAGTTTGTATGATAATAAATAACAAAATCCTGGGAAAACATTCTTCGTTGATCTTCAAGGAGAGATTAAACGTAAATTATTGAAGTGCTGGACTGAACTATTTGTAGGAGTCGTAATATGAAACTTTTTCTTTGAGGATTTTCATTGGTGAATTTGTATTGGTATTTCTGTACAAATAATGGCTTTCAATATTGTCCCTGTTAGGTCCCGGTAGTCTGCTGTGGTCCAGGTTAGGTTAGATCAGGTTAGGTTGGTTAGATTAGGTCAGGTTAGGTCAGACTAATTCGTAAATTCGCCACAGTAAATTTTTACAAGTTGCCACAACAGGATTTCACGGGACCTAACCTGGGCAGACTACCGGGACCTAAGCAGGAAAAAATATATACAGTAAAAATTAGTCAGACCTCACCTCATCTGACCTAACCTAATCTGGACTGGGACACACTACCGGGACCTAACTTGGGCAGACTACTGTTATGCAGCATGTGCAAAAGAAATGGTATATTGAAAAGTTGTTTGTAATAGTGAAATATAATCACTGGTAATAGTAAAATTTTTGAAATCGAGTTGTGGCAACTTGTAAAAATATTCCAAAAACGGTAGTACTGTACTTGACAACGATAATAGTCAATATTTTCCTTGTATTATTTTCCCTGCATAATTATAATCAATAATAATGTTCTAAATCAAAACGAATAACCACAAAATGACATAATTATTTATGAAAAAAAAAAACTGATTGGTGATGAGATTAATACGTGAAAAAATAAAAACACTACAATTTTTTTTATAATATCAACGTAAATACAAATAATACAAATGAAATACTGATTACAAAACCTTACACACACACACACACAAACACATACACCAATAAAAAATATAATACTTAATGTAAATACAAAAAAATACAAGTGAAATACTGAATACAAGACCTTTTGGTGAGGCTGGAGGGGCTCGAATAATGTATTTGTTTTTGTTTTGTTTTGTAACCCCGTTGTAAAAATAAAAGTTATTAATTATTTATACTGTAGTAGTTTATCATAAGTGTCTATCTGTTTGTTTTTTAAATAAATAATTCACCTACATACAGTAATTATGAGAGTAATGTATATGTATGTATGTATGTATGTATGAATGTATGGAGGAGAGTTGAGACAAAATAAGGAGTACTATTATATCCGTAGTAATATTTATTTGTGAGTCCTGCTAAGATAAAATATATGACAGATGCTTGAATATCTTAGGGGAATATCAATTGTTATGCCATACCTTCAATGTTGTATATGGGGGGCATAATAATGGCAAGTAAAACAAAAACTTAACAAGTCTCTTTCCTTAATTTAAACGGCGGCGGCAGCGGCGGAGCGGCGGCGGCGACGACGTGGCGGCGGGGCGGCGGCGAAGGCGGCGGCGACGACGACGACGAAAAAATAAAATAAAATAATAATAATAATAATAATAATAATAATAATAATAATAATAATAATAATAATAATAATAATAATAATAGTAATAATAATAGTAAAAAATTAATTACAAAAAAAAAAAAAAAAAAAAAAAATATATATATATATATATATATTATTTAAAAATAAATAAAAAAAAACTAATTATTAAAAAACGATGGTGGCGGCGGCGGCAACGACGGAGCGGTGGCGGCGTACTGCACAATATAAATCTTATTATATCTCTCACTGGTGATAAATCTTATACTTATATAGATAAAGACGTTAACCTCGTATATATATGTTACAGGCAGAGAGTGAAATCAGGCCTTACACGTAATGACTGAACATTTCAGGCATTACACCAAATGATTAATTCACTTAGTCGGTTCATGAAATGACTAAAATTTCTAGGCATTTTGTGTAATGACTGAAATTTATTATCGGGCATTTCACGTAATGCCTAATTGATACAAGTTTGTGAAATATTGACATAATTTAAATGAAAAATTTATTGTCGGGCATTTCACGTAATGCCTAATTGATACAAGTTTGTGAAATATTGACATAATAACCCTGGCAAAATAATAATAATAATAATAATACTTGGCCAGCACGTAGTAACCATGTTGAGACTTGGACGAACTTTCTTGAGCAGCTAGTAGTCTTTAGTTCTTCAATGGTTTTATTATACGTTTCCTTAGGTATTAAGTGCCTCTTGCTTTTCTCGAATACTTTAAAGTTATGTGAGCTCAACTTCCATGTAAGCACTGCTAAGCTCCATTCTCAACTGAGCTACTTCTTGGAGGTAATTCATAGCTCCAGGCACCGAGTTTGATATGAACCTATCATTATTTACTGTTTCGAGTCAATTCACTCGGTCTACGTCTATAGAATATTAGAATATTTGGGGCTTCGAGCCATTTCACTTGATGCCTAAACCAGTTGAGGCACCTATCAGCGTAATATGAACATCGATATTTCAGTCATTACACGAAATGCCTAGAAATTTTAGTCATTTCATGAACCGACTAAGTGAATTAGTCATTTGGTCATTACGTGTAAAGCCTGATTTCACTATCTGCCTGTAACATATACACTCCGTTATACTTTCTCTATATTGTCGTCACGTGTATAGGCCCAATATACTATTTTTATACTATTTTTATCATCATGTTGTTGTTCTTCTTCTTTTGGTGGCTTTCATTTCATTTATTGTAGCCTTCTGTGGTGTCATGGTGTCATTCTTATCACGGGGGGGGGGGAGGTAATCAATCACTGTCTTCTGGGTTGACGTGTGTGTCTGTGTGTGTGTGTGTGTGTGTGCAATGACGTCACACACATCTCGTCGTCCAATTTCAGGAGGATTTTTTTTTTTCACGTTCCACCAATCACGAACCGAGTGTGTGTGTGATTTTTATTTCTGTGAGATTGGAGTAGTAGTAGTAGTAATAGTAGTAGTAGTAGTAGTATCAACGGTTGCTTTTACCCTCTATATACTCATCATCAATTTTGTGCTTACTTAGCTGACGTTGACATACAGACAGACAAACAGGATATAATTATAGTTAAAACAAATACTTCCTCAATAATAGTAGTAGTGGTAGTTATGTCATTATAATCTTTAGTGGATGGGTAGTAGTAGAGCATAGTGATGATGATGATAGTGATCGTGTATAACATTGGAGGCTTCTGATTCCTCCTGACTATGCCACGAAACAAGCTCCTTCCCTATAGGTGTGTGTTTCGTGGCAATATTTGAAGGACTCGTTTATATCCAATTTTCAAACTGCATCACAGACTTATAACTGGGTGGATCGATGGTGCAGAGAGAGAGAGAGAGAGAGAGAGAGAGAGAGAGAGAGAGAGAGAGAGAGAGAGAGAGAGAGAGAGAGAGAGAGAGAGAGAGAGAGAATGAAAATTGGAAGAGATGTGAGAAGGGAGAGGAGAGGGAGAAACGGAGAGTGAGATAATAAAAAAGAAATGCAATTATAAAGAAACGAAGGGATGGAGGGA
>JAWZYT010004579.1:0-10000 GCA_034508575.1 Petrolisthes manimaculis
GTAAGACAGAGTTCAGGGAAGAGTGTGGCTGAACAAGGAGAGAGAGAGAGAGAGAGAGAGAGAGAGAGAGAGAGAGAGAGAGAGAGTTTGTATGTGGATTGAGGAGTGATAGAGTGAGAGGTGACCGTGTGTGTGAGAGATGGAGAGAGAGGGTGTGTGTGTGGGTGGGAGAGTGAGGGGGAGGGGGAGTGTGTGTGGGTGCTAGAGGAAGTGTCTGTGTGTGTGTGTGTGTGTGTGTGAGTAGGCGTGTGAGTGGGCATGTGTATGTGTGTGTGTTTGGGTGGGTGGAAGAATGTGTGCCTGTGCGTGTGTGTGTGTTGACTGAATGACAAATAGAGAAGAAAGAATTAAATTGAAAAGGTGTATGAGAGGAATATAAGTACGTAGGCTATGTAACAACGACTGTATATAATTATGAGCTAGGTTACTGTGAAGAGAAGACAGCAACAGATAGACTGGTGGTATATTAATGCTCACGGATAATTAGACAGACAGACAGACAGATAGATAGACAGACAGACAGACAGACGGATTGAATGACAGACACCTTCCTGCCAATTAAGTACCTCAGTGAGAGAGAGAGAGAGAGAGAGAGAGAGAGAGAGAGAGAGAGAGAGAGAGAGAGAGAAATAGCAAAAGAGGACCTTGGCTACTCAAAACACACAATACAACACAGACTCTGTAAACAAGAACTCGAATTCCTTAAACATCTGAGACACGGAAACTGAACAACAACAACAACATCAAAAACAATATCAACAAAAACAACAACATCAAAAACAACAACAACAACAACACCCAACAGCACCACGGAAAGGAAAATAAAAAAAAGAGTAAAAAGAATATGGAATGTATTAAACTGGGAAAGTGCAAGATTTGGGAGGGACTGTGTGTGTGTGTGTGTGTGTGTGTGTGTGTGTGTGTGTGTGTGTGTGTGTGTGTGTGTGTGTGTGTGTGTGTATGTGTGTGTGATAGACAGACAGACACACACACACAGAGACGGGGGTGGGGGGGTGGGAGTGGGGGTGTTAATGACAAATGTATGTAGGAGGAGGAGGAGGGGGTAAATGAGAGAATGAGAGAGAGAGAGAGATAGTGTGTGTGTGTGTCTGTGTCTGTGTCTGTGTCTGTGTCTGTGTGTGTGTGTGTGTGTGTGTGTGTGTGTGTCTGTGTCTGTGTGTGTATGTGTATGTGTGTGTGTGTGTGTGTGTGTGTGTGTGTGTATGTATGTATGTATGTGTGTGTGTGTATAAGTGAACAATGGAATGGGTGGGTAACAGATAAAGAATGGGTGTGTGTGGATGAGTGGGTGGATGTCTACGTGCAAGCCAGAGAGAGAGAGAGAGAGAGAGAGAGAGAGAGAGAGAGAGAGAGAGAGAGGGGATCAATACACGAGTTACCCCTCCCGTCTCACCTCCCCCCCTTCCCCCCTACCTCCTCCTCTTCTTCTTCTTCTTTCTTTTTGGTAGCACTTCACAAAGAGAGAATTGAGTATTTCTGATCATTTTTATGACATTACATACAAAGGCAAAATAAAATTATATACCTTTCCCGAACACCACAACAAACTTCAAAAAAAAAAAAAAAAAAAAAAAAAAAATGTAATTAAGTTTAAACATTTATTTACACCAACCGTAGAAAGAGAATAATAATAATAATAATATCATTGTTGAGAATTTCCAAACATTACATGCATACATCCATACAAAACAAACAAGAACGTGAAAGCAAAACACTGCATGCAATAATCCTGCACCTATATAAGCTTAAAAAAGTTCTTGTTGCACATTGTTGATTTTAGTTTCAACTTCATATGTTTTATTATTATTATTTTTTTTTTTTTTATGGTGAGTGTGCCTGTTGAAATTTTGACTGAACAGAGGCACCTGGATATCTTAAGGGGGTGTGTGAATAGGGGACAGGCTTAGGGGGGGGGTTAGGGGGGTGCGAGTATAGGGGTACAGGCTTGGGGTGAGTAGAAAGCCTGTCCCCCTATTTCAGCACCCACCTAACCCTCACAAAACCTCCCCAAGCCTGTCCACCTATTCCCGCACCCCCCCCCAGTCCCCCCCCAAGCCTGTCCCCTACTCCCACACACCCTTAATATGTAATTTTTTATATAATTTTCATGTAAAGAGAAAAAATTATTGGGTTACGAAGATTTTGGCATAATATTCACATGTTTGGAGATAATGATTCCTCCAAACTATTCCCAGCAACAGGCCACCATTATTTTTGTTAATCTGGTCCTGTTTCCTGGCATACTTTGGAGGAATCAAGGCACTCCAATGTACCAAAAGGATATAATTATACTCTCCCTTTAATTAATTATTTTTAAGTGTCGGTAGGTAAATCTGGAGCAACTGATTCCTCCAAACTATTCCAAACAACAACTAGCCACCATTAGTTTTGTTTATCTGGTCCTGTTTCCGGGTATACTTTGGAGGAGTGTGTGTGCGTGCGTGTGTGCGTGTGTGTGCATATGTGTATGTACTGTGCATGCTTGTTTGTCTGTGTATGCTTGTGTAAATGCGTATGTTCTTTACAGGTTTGTGTGTGCGTGCTTGTGTATACGGTGTGTGTGTGTGCGTCTTTGTGTACGGTGTGTGTGTGCGTGTTTGTGTACGGTGTGTGAGTGCAGGCTTGTGTACGGTGTGTGAATGCATGCTTGTATGTACGGTGTGAGTGCGTGCGTGTGTGCGTGCGTGTGTGTGTGCCGGACGCTTGAACAAAACCGGATTTCCAGAGGCCTAGTTGTGGATTGCGAGTCGTACTTTTAGCCCAGGTCTGGTATGTTCAGTATTTTTTTTTTTAGAAGCGAGGATGAAGAATGAAAGCGGCTTTATTTATTTCATGTTTTTTTTTTTTTTTTTTTTTTCACTTTTTGGGTGAATTTTTATTTGTTTGTCTAACTGTGATCTTGTTTAGCTGGGAGAATTTTTTACATGATATGATTTTTTTGTTTGTTAAGCTTTTCTGTGTGTGTGTGTGTGTTAGTGTTTGTGTGTTTGTAATTGTTTGTGTGTGTCAGTGTTTGCGTGTGTGTAATTGTTTGTGTGTGTGTACGTATATGTGTAAGTGTGTGTTAGTGTTTGTATGTGTTTAAGTGTTTGTGTGTGTGTTAGTGTTTGTATGTGTTTAAGTGTTTGTGTGTGTGTTAGTGTTTGTATGTATACAAGTGTTTGTTTGTTTGTTTGTAATTGTTTGTGTGTAAGTGTACGTAAGTATGTGTGTGTATGTGGTTTGTTTTGTTTTCTATGCCAACAAGCCTTTAGAATATAATGTTGTACAAGAGATAAAAAAAAGTGTGTTTGTATTAACCTCTGGGCGATAAGTTCAATTTCCTCTACTAAACTTCCTCAAACTAAAAATAATAATAATAATAATAATAATAATAATAATAATAATAATAATAATAATAATAATAAATTAATGATAATAATAATAATAATAATAATAATAATAATAATAATAATAATATTAATAATAATAATAATAATAATAATAATAATAATAATAATAATAATAATAATAATAATAATAATAATAATAATAATAATAATAATAATAATAATAATAATATTGAACAGTAAGAAATGCATAGATACATATCAGATGGGAATTAGATAGATAGATAAACAGATATAAAATTATATAGTTGAATAAATTGGTGGATTGAAAGATGATTGACAGATAGATACATAGAGATAATTAGAAAAATAGATATAGGTATAGATAGATAGCAAGATAGACTGGTAGATGAATAGGTAGATTGACTGAGAGGTAGATATATTGACAGATAGATAGATAGATAAATAGATAGATTAGTAGATATAGATAGCCAGATGAGAGCAAAAATCCATCTATTGTTTACAAACAGAAACACCCGTTGCAGAATTAGGTCGAGAGAGAGAGAGAGAGAGAGAGAGAGAGTTTTGTCACACCCGCCTCCCACTCAGTTCCTGTGATGGGCTTTGTTCTCATGCACACTGTCATAGCACTCTCTCCCTCTCTCTCTCACACACACACACACACACACTGACACACACACACACACACACACACACACACACACACACACACACACACACACACACAAATAATTATGCTACAGATAAGAGTCAACTTTTTGGGTCTGGAATAATTTAAAATAAAGATGCCAAGAAGTAAATAAAGGAGACAGACCTCTTTCACGAAACTCTACTTGAATGCTATTTTTTTTTTTTTTTTTTTGAGAAGGATTCACCAAAGGAAGAGTTTTCATAGCACAATAGACAACAACAACAACAACAATAACAACAACAACAACAACAACAACATTGGCAAAGGTCATACGTAGTGCTTCAGGGTGTGTATGTATGTGTGTGTGTGTGTGTGAGAGAGAGAGAGAGAGAGAGAGGGGGGTGGGGGGGAGTGAGAGAGAAAGGGGGGTTTGGGTGACACAGAGAGAGAGAGAGAGGGGTGTGGTGGGATGTGAGTGAGAGAGAGGGGGTGGGGGGGGTGAGAGAGAGGGGGTTGGGGGGGGAGAGAGAGAGGGGTGGGGGGGTGGGGGGGGGGCTCGCTTGACTGCTCACACTCCAGCAGTCCTCGCTTGATTCACTCTTGTTTGTTTTCTTTCTTTCTTTTTGTTGTTGTTTCATGTGCCTGCTTGTTTGTTTGTTTGTTCCTTTCGTTTTCTTTAGTGTGTGTGTTGTGTGTTTGTTTGTGTGTATTGCCATAACTTTTGCTTCTTCTATTATAGTCTTACCTTTTCACACTGTTGCTTTCTTTTTTTTTTATTCGTGTTCCTCTTGTCTTCTCTGTATCATGATTTTTTTATGCTTTGTGTGTCATTATCTTATGTTAGCTTATCTTATTTTATTTTATGGTCGATCGGTCTTCATTATCTAAATTCTCTATTGGCTTCTTGTTTATCCTTGTTTTTTTAGTCTTGTTTTGTCACCTTTCTTGTTCTTCTCTCTGTTTTCCCTTCATTATCACCTGTTCTTTATATCCCCTCCGCTAAATTAAAATCAAATAATATACTAAACCTACTGTATACGTATCAAATAACTGACTTAACTCACAACACAGGTATTAATTTTGCTCTTAAAACGAATTATTTGTATTACCACAACCAACTTTGAAATAACAGTTTTTATTACAAGGTTTATCCACTTCTCGTCTCTTCTCAAGTCTCCTTTTCCTCCGTCTTCTGTTCCTCCATCTCCTCTTCCTCTATCTTCTGTTCCTCAGTCTCCTCTTCCTCTGTCTCCTCTTCCTTCATCTCCTCTTCCTCCAGTTCCTCTTCCACCATCTCCTCTTCCTCCATCTCCTCTTCCTCCCGTATTACCCTGACCCTAGAGAGATGAGGTATCAAAGGCCTTAACCCCACCTCACCTCACCTCATCTCACCTCACCCCATCCCACCTGCAACCACCAACCACTCCACTCTCTAATCAGGTTCCACTAGGTCAGGAATCTCATTGTTGGGCCACTAATCAGGGCGAGTGAAATTCCTCAACAGCATACAGGGCCGTGATTGAGGGCATGAAAGGTGATTATGCTCTATATATCCCTCATCTTTTCACATCTCGGTGTTGGTACTGTTTTCTGGCATAGATTTGTGGAGCCAATAGCTTTCAATTTGTCCAATACATTACAGACGCCTAAATATGACCTTTACGATATCCTTTTCCCATTTGTGGATGATTTTATGTTTGGGTAGTTCATTATATCATAGTTATAGCTTCTTGTCACACACAGGGCTATGCAAATGTACACGTACATTATATCATATATTTATCATCTTTGAACGATTCATTCTCCCTGTAATTCATTATTATGTACTTAGTTAAATATGTATTCAGAATATATGGTGTTCTGGCGACTCATGCTGTAGAAATCGCTCATATTCTCAACTCATAATTGACGAGCATGAAGAGTATTAATTGTTATGTTGCACCGTTTAATCATCTCAGTAAATTTGACAGACTGTAGGTAGAAAGAGTAAATATCATAATTATAGAACAAGAAATACAGGTCACGCAACAAACCCACACTTGGGGAGAATTATCACCATAATATTCTGTGTTGTTCCTTTGCAGTTCCCATGAGCACTTTATATCGTTCCTGAAGCTTGTTGATATGTTTGGAGCGGGTCGTTACAGCGAGGCGGATAACAAGCTGTACAAGTGCCCAACAATTGTTATGGTGGAAACTCGTACAAAGGGCATAGTATGGGATTTTGCATAGTCGGAAACAGAACTTCATCTCTCTCTCTCTCCTTTTCGATGGATAACTCGCCACCTTTTGACCAGAACATTTATCGACCCTGTACAACCCTGTTCAAGTAAATGTACGTAAATTCAACCTCAGTGTACACCATCATAGTAGAGTGTGGTGATGATGATGATAGAGGAATGGAACACACGTAAACACCATCATAGTTTAAAGAAATAACTATTAGCAGAGTGTGGTGATGCTAATGATAGACGATAGAGCATACGTAATTTTTCCATCATTATAAGCCATCATAATTTGAAGAGATAAATTATTAGTAAAATTTGATGATAGGGGATTGGAACACACCTCTCACCATAGACTGTAAACCCTGCCATAGGACAATAGAGGGACACGGTATTCATGGGTTAATTAATACAGTGTTGACAGCCACCTGCTTATTTGCTGTGTGTGTGTGAGTGTGGGTCCATTAGCCGGGTAGTGTTGTGGTACAGGTGGACATTCTCTGCATCGGGTGTTGTACGGTTTTTCACACGGTTTGGAATGACTGATCTAGCGGACACGTTAGGATTTCGTGTTGTTTATGGGAACAGGATGCTTGGGGGAATATAATTACGTTTCGGTAACAAAGTTGTGTGTTTATATATGCATTTTTTTTATGTTTTATGTGGGAACAGGATGCTTGTGTGTATATATGCATTTTTTTAATAGTAGTTGTATTTTTTTCTTTCCTCCTTCCTCAATTTAATAGGAATGATGATAATAATAATAAAATTTAATTAAATAAAATATTATTGAACCATTTCGTTTGCCTACATCTATATATTTCCCCCTTTTTTTTTTCTTTTTTTTTTTGTTCAGTCTAAAGACTCTAAACGAAGGCAAGGACAGGAAAATGGAAACACAAATTTTGAATAAAACAAACTAAATCCCGACCTTAACAGAGAAAGGTAACAGTTTACACACACACACACCACAAGTCCTCACTCAACGATACCATAATTTTCAATCCCTTACAACACCATAACCTTAAAGTAAAAAAAATAATAAATAGATACCATAACAGCAAAGTAATTGCATATATATATATATATATATATATATATATATATATATATATTAGATAGTTAGACTCCATAACCTCTAAATAAAAATAATTAGAAAAATAATAGAAACATCTCTTTACCTTAATGTTTGTCTTAATGAGAGATGTTCTTTTTTGTGATGTGATGTAGTTGTTTTTGTTTTTGTTGTTGTTGTTGTTGTAGACCACCTTATCAGTCTCTCTTAGCGTCGTGTCCACAAATTCCTCCCCAATTGCCCCGATAACCACGGGATTTATAAGGGAACTAACTACTTACAACATTCTCGCACACACACACTTACACACACACACACACATACACACTTACACATACACACTTACACACACACACACACACACACACACACATACACACTTACACACACACACTCTCTCACACACACACACACACGTACACACAACACAAACATTGACATACAGAGAGAGAGAGAGAGAGAGAGAGAGAGAGAGAGAGAGAGAGAGAGAGAGAGAGAGAAGGTTACAAGGAGTTATAGAGACACGTGGACCCCCAACATTCTTACGATCCCTACCCAGAATGTGTCAGTGATAAAGATACCGGATAAACACTGCCTCTGTGACCATGGCATAGAGAGAGAAAACCACGTCTGATTTATATGTAGAGTTGACGGATATACACGACAGACAGAATAAAAAGTTAAAGATACGTGATTAAACACTGTATCTGTGACCATAGTGAGAGAAAACTAAGTCTGATTTATATGTATGTAGACGGATAGACACGACAGATAGAATAAAAAGTTAAAGATACGAGGTAAACACTGCCTCTGTGACCATAGTAAGAGAAAACCACGTCTGATTTAGTTGTATGTAGACGGATAGACACGACAGACAGAATAAAAAGAGAGACAGACAGACAGACAGACAGGGATAACTCGTAGACATGAATGAAATATGGTTGAAGAAATCCCCTGTGAATATTATTTTACCCTTCACTGTTCACTGGGGTTCAATCATTCTTTCTTAAGTGGGTACGTTACGGTAATTCACTTTTGTTACATTGGAGTGTTGGAGTGCCTTGATTCCTCCTCCACCTCCAACAAAGTATATATATATATATGCCAGGAAACACAGAACCACAAGAGGGGAAAAAAAAAGTAATGGTGTGTTCTGTTGCTGGGAATTGTATATATGTATGGAGGATTCAGTTGCTCCAGATGATTTACCTACACAAACATTATTTCCCCCATCATATATTATTAATCCACAACACAACATGAATGAAAATATCTACCAACCAACCAACTAACTTTACTGTCATTCCAACCTTACCTCTTCCCAAATCACTTCAATTTATGGTAGACAAATATTTCTCTCCTCAGATATTAATAACACAACATGAACATCTCTAAGTTACCTACCTACCAACCATCTCTAAGTTACCTACCTACCAACCAACCAACCAACCAACCACCAACTTTACTGTCAACCCAACCTTACCTCCCCCCAATTCACTTCAATTTATGGTAGTAGACCTTAGCGTTGTGCCTCAGTATCAATCAGGACAGAATTATTTATGGTCCCCAGTGAATAGTTGGTATTTTGGTGATGATAATTGTTGTTGTGTGATGTATGTTGTCCTCTACCTATATATACCGAGGGACCCTTTACTTGGCACAGGGGTTTTCCTTAATTGATTCCTCGACTGGGGAGTGGTGACACGAGTGGAGTGGCCGGCAGGTGTATGTGTGTGCGTGTGTGTGTGTAATGTAAGGTGGTGTGTGTGTGTGTAGGGAAGGGGGAGAGGGATGAGTGAGGGTGTGGAAGGAAGGAAGGAAGGAAGGAGGGTTGAGATGAGGAGTGTTTGTGTGTGTGATTGAGGATGTATGTGTGTGTGTGTGTGAGAGAGAGAAAGATAGATAGATTGAGAGAGAGAGAGAGAGAAAAAAAAACACACTTTATTTGGCCTACTTGAACTATAGTAATTAGTGATATCTGGTATGCTAATATGCTGTAAATATACTAATATAATCAACAAACATATTTATGGGAGTATAATTTATAAACAAAGAGCTAATTTTTGCGTTCCGGAGTGAAGTGTAGGAGTGAAGTGTGGGAGTGAAGTGTGGGAGTGAAGTGTGGGAGTGAAGTGTGGGAGTGAAGTGTAGGAGTGAAGTGTGGGAGTGAAGTGTATGAGTGAAGTGTGGGAGTGAAGTGTGGGAGTGAAGTGTGGGAGTGAAGTGTGGGAGTGAAGTGTATGAGTGAAGTGTGGGAGTGAAGTGTGGGAGTGAAGTGTGGGAGTGAAGTGTGGGAGTGAAGTGTGGGAGTGAAGTGTGGGAGTGAAGTGTGGGAGTGAAGTGTGGGAGTGAAGTGTGGGAGTGAAGTGTGGGAGTGAAGTGTGGGAGTGAAGTGTGGGAGTGAAGTGTGGGAGTGAAGTGTATGAGTGAAGTGTGGGAGTGAAGTGTGGGAGTGAAGTGTGGGAGTGAAGTGTGGGAGTGAAGTGTAGGAGTGAAGTGTGGGAGTGAAGTGTGGGAGTGAAGTGTGGGAGTGAAGTGTAGGAGTGAAGTGTAGGAGTGAAGTGTAGGAGTGAAGTGTAGGAGTGAAGTGTAGGAGTGAAGTGTGGGAGTGAAGTGTGGGAGTGAAGTGTGGGAGTGAAGTGTAGGAGTGAAGTGTAGGAGTGAAGTGTAGGAGTGGTGTTGTATGAATGGGGGAGCT